>JAOWBW010001358.1:281211-332192 GCA_026119855.1 Campanula takesimana | reverse complement strand
TTTCCAAAATCAATGCCTAAGGCTTAGTTCCGGCTGAAGAGAACATAGAATTTAAACTGGGAGAAACCTAATTCCATTAGGTTTAAAGGATTCCTTTCCCAGAAAGAAATCTGACAAAAACTCATCAGCGGACAAACTATCCGTACGGCTAGTCCAAACTATCCGTACGGCTGGTTTTTCCACTTCCCAGTTTTTCTCATTTTCGTGCCAAGCAAGATCCGTTCTGCGTGTGTGCCCAATAGGATTATACTATGTTGGCAACGAGTCCGAAGACCTCGTAAATCATAAGCGGACTCTATCAAGCCATTATGACTACCCAATTAGTATAACTTTGAAAGCCCAAGTAAACCTTATAGAACATATCACAATCCCTTTGTCACACGATATCATATTGGACATAAGTCATGGTCCCACGTCAACTTATGTTGTCTAATGCTTTCTCGATCTCGAGTAGATTGATATGAGCAAATAACATTGAACGCTTCAATTCATTTGGGTACGGCCGTACACTATTATCAATCTCACTCATCGAGTGGCCAAGCAGATATCTCTCTTGAGAGAGGGACAAATCCCATCTTGACTTATCATTCTTCCCTACATGAATCCGATTATGCCAATGTAGCCTTTATAACCACCTGGTTAGGGGTAGCGTTGAGTACGTCAAACATAATGTTATTATGTGGAAGACTATGATAATCTTAGGTCTAAGGATAATGATATAACTATTATGAGATTTAATTATGACATTTGACCATGACATAAATCTCATAACGGGTCTATCCAGTACTTGTTCTCCAACATGTACCCACAAGTTTAATCCGCATCCTATGCGCTATAACCATCATATGATTATCCATAAACTCATGCTAGCCCTTCATAAGTGCTAGGGACAATGATTATTATAATAAACATGCAAAAGATATAATAATCAGGTTTGTTATCTCTATAACAATGAAGCTATGATATAACGCATAGGCCTTTCTCAAGGGCCTAGGCATAATATCCAACAATCTCTCACTTGCACTAGGCCCAATCAACGCGTATCCAATACTCATTGAGCTTAGTTATGATCTCCATCATAATTGCAAACGAGCTTATGTAGGATAGTTATCCTTGTTATTATCATAAGGTATTTTGCATATTTTGACATCTCCCATCTTTGACGATTTCTCGAGTAAGATAGAAATGTCTGACTAATGTCTAGATAAGATATTAGTCCTTTACTTGTGTAATAACGATTATTGACACAATGAAGGTACATTAAATTAGTGACACTAGAAACAATTTCTAGTTTACTAATTGTTATCTTATTCAAACAATTTTCTAGTTGCATCCATGCGACTAGATACTCAACCTTTTGTAGAATAGTAATGGTCTATTTAGAACTCTCCTAACACCATTATTAGACGTAAACATGTATTTATACTGTAATATTTATCTTTGTTGGTTTATAAGCATGCATCTATGTAACTATTACAAGATCATCTTTCATTCCATCAAAGATCAAGAACGCATCCTTTAGTTCCTTTTAGAGAACATAAGAGCGTTTCTAAACAAGTGACTCTCACTAGTATCTGATTGGTATCATCTCATCATACTCAAGTATATGAGACATACGGTCTTAGTACATTTACATGGCTTACATGATAGATCCAATTGCCGAAGCATATGGAATCCTAATCATGTACTCTTGCTCATTAGTCTTCTACTAAGACTAAATCTTTCAAAGATTAATGCCATTAGACTTTTGCAAGTGACCTCTCAAGAGTCTTGCATGGTGAACTTTTCACTATCTTGTCTTTATTAGTACTTTGACTTTAACCAAACAACGTTTTAGATTTATCTCCATAAATCTAAACTCCAATGATATAGGTGGCTTTATCCAAGTCTTTCATTTAGAAAACTCTTTCAGAATGAATTATATGTCAACTACATATATATGACTAGGAATAATATTACGCTCCCACTAAATTTATTGTAATCACAAGTCTCATCTTTGATGAATTTCAAACTCTTTGAATACTTCATCAAACTGAAATTCCACTCCAAGTAGTTTGCTTCAATCCATCTCATGAATTTCTGCAACTTGAATCTTATAGATCAATCAAAACTTTTAGGTTGTATCAAACACATCCTAATGTAAGTTCCTGTTAAGGAATATAGTTTTGACATCCATCTGTCATATTACATATTCGAAATATGAAGTCATGACAATAAGAATTCTAATAACATTAAGCATGACTACGGGTGATGAAGTTTCATCATAATCGACATTATGCATTAACTTTTCTCAATTAGTCTTGCTTAATCAATATACACTTTTAGATTTTATGAGTTCAAGTCATTGATCTAAATCCGGAGCGGACTTTGCATCTTGATAGGTAATAGGTCAATCATTCACAATGATATCTTCCCTATTACTTTCTATAACGAGAAATCAATATTTCTTGTTATAGATAGTATCCTATCAGTTGTGAAAATTTCTTGTGTATACTTGAACGAATTTCCACAACTCCTTGTGATTATTTGTTCAACTTCCATCTTAGGTTCCATGTCAATTTTTCGGGTCTCGAACTATTCGAGATACATTTTACTCCCACTAGTTCTTTAGAGATAAACGATTTATCTAGAAATTGCTATTTAGAGTGACAAACGATTTGTACTCTAAAGGGTGTAAAATTAATATCATTAAGATATCCCATAAAATACATTTATTAGATTTAGGTGTGATTTTGTTCAAGACAAAAATTTTCTCAAAAGTATCACATAACAAATCTTTATGAAAGACTAACCAAGTTTTCTTTCATTCCATATCTTATATGGTATAACGAACCTCCTTAGATGAATCTCAATTTAGTGTAAGCGCAGCTGTTTCCAGTACATAATCCAGAGGGATAATTAAAGATCAGTTTGACTTATTATGAGACGAAAAACTGTGTTTTACAGACAATCTGTAAACTTCTGGAACATCATCCGTACGGCTGCTGTTTCCAGATTCTGTTTTTCTTAAATTACAGACTTTCTACGGAATTCTTATCGAGGTCCAAGGCTCAAGCTGCAAATATTCATTACTTTGATCTAATCAGAGTACATCAATACTTTTGCCATGAGGTGTTGAAATCCTTTCTAGCATTGTTACTTTAAAAACTACATACATCAAAATGTATAAGTTCAAAAGAGTAGTTCCTCTTACTACTATTAGTAAAAGATGTCTTGATCAATTTCTAAGATTCACATCTATCACATGATTCGAAATCATATGAATTTAAAACTCCGTCCCACGAAATTTTAGTGTGTTTCTTATTATTGATATAGACATCAATGCTTTAAGAATGTAACGCTTACATCCTTAGATTCGGATTTCCATTATTTACGTTATACTTATTAGTTTGTTCATCCAAGATAAGGATATTAAGTCCCATTATATGATTAGCAATACAATAAGGCAAATCATATTTAATGGAACACTTTCTTATTCGAAATAAGAAATATCCATAATCTTCTAATGAAGAAACCAAAATAATATTTCTACTTAAAATAAGAACATAGAACCATTTGTTCAAAACAATATGAACTTATTATGTAAAGACACTTCGCAAGTTCCTATGATTAATGTTGCAAACCATTGCATCATTATTGCACATAGGTTAATTTTTACCCTTACAAGTAGAAATTTTAACATAAATACTTGAAGTGGTAGTCCAACTACCCTTCCTTTTGATCTTTTAATTTAAATTGTAATTTCACAACGGTCAATCCTATTGCCAAGGTACAAATTACATTCTTTGGATTTTTAGGTTTTGCCACAAATATTTCCTTTTAGGTTTGACAACTTTTGTCTTGCCTTTATCTTAAATCCTTGTCCTTATTTACCTTTAGAGTTTGAGAAGGTTTCCATTTGATATTGAGACATAACATTTTAAACATCAAATGTCGCTTATGAATTGATATCAAATCCGTTTGTTAGTTCCAAACTAACATGATAACCAAGCCAACTAAGGTAATTAATATGTTTCTCTATGTTCAAAACATGAGAACTTATTAATTACCTTTCAGTCATCGCATGAATGTTAGGCTCTAGTTAAACTCAAACTCTTCTTGCCTTTCTTGCTTGTAGGAACGCTTCCTACGTGATTGCTTATCACATAAGCATTTATATGTTTTAGATACTTCTAATGTTCCAAACACATGATAGCAAGTCGTAGGACGATCGACATCTATAGAATCATCCACATGTTTCTAATCAATGTATTTGTCCACCTTTAAGACATTAGTTTTCTCAGAAATAGGATTTATTAAAAATTCATAACTTCCGATCTTGCTTTAGAACAATCCTTAAGCTCATGACTAGGTCAAAGAAGTTAATCTCATTCTCTTTAAGTGGGGTCAATTGCAGGAATTATACATGATTATAGTTTAAGACATTTTACGAAATATGCAAATAAATATACACGTATATTTCATACCATTATCATTTAGAGACATATAATGTATGTCATAAATACTCCCACTAAATTATACACCTTCAAATACAACAATTATATAATATAATTTAAGTGGGCTAAGATCCATATTTCACCCAACTTGAGTCGGCTAGGGCACGACTGCTCAAAATCAAGTTATTTAGGTAGATAACTCCTTATCAATCACATCATATGTGACTCTTAGATATTTTATGAGATTGTTAGACATCTTATGTCAAACATGTTTTAATCTCATCTGTGCCTTAGGCCCAAAACTGTTTTGATAGCCCAATTAAGTCAAACATTTAAACGTATAGGAAACTCTGATTCACTCATCTTGCTCATAAATGAATAGAATTAATGCACCTACGCTAGGGCGTAACCCACATAAAACTACCCACGTACTCACAAGTGTTTTAATCATGGATTGGCACAAGACTTAAGTTTTTAAGAAGGTTTATTACATAGAGATATGCATCATATATTTAATTATGTCAACATAATATAATATAGTCTTTGCATAACTGATGTTAACTAATCCAATTAATTACAGAAGCAAAATCTTGTGATTTAATTATGAAGCAACATAATGGGGACGGAATCTAAATTATCTGTAAACATTTTACAGATTGGATATTTCATTCGCGTTCCCAGAAACAAGGCGTGAGCCTGCCATTGGTCCATGCAATGAATTAATCCAAATTTTGTTTCCTTCTCTTGCAAACAGTTTGCACTTTGTATAGGGATAAATTCTGAAACTTAGAGGTTACACTAACCTTAAACTCCTTTAAGATTTTGATCTCAGTGACTGTCTGGACTTATGAACTGAAATCTGTTTCAGGAAACACGGTTTCCAAAACATGCCGTCTGAAACAGATCAGAATCAGTAATGCCCAAACAGCCGTACGGATGTTTCTGGAAGCATCCAGATTTATCCGTACAGCTCTTTCATACACGTCACATAAACTCTGAACTCTTCAGAATTCTGAAACTGTATCCGCAGAGCATCTTGAAATTGAAAGCACAAACCGCACGGCCGAAACTAAGCCAAAAGGCATCCACATTTCCGTGCTAAGATCACGAAACCAAGCAACTTCTCTATACGGTCGAAACTAAGCCAAAAGGCATCCACATTCTGTATAGATTGGATACTTGTTTCAAGATCTTTCATTGTCTCTTAATCTCACAGATTACAGCAGTTCTAAACTCTTTAGAACTCTGATTTCTGCAATTCCTTTTGAATTCTTCGGCCGAAAACTGTTTTAGGAAACACGGTTTCGAAAACCAGCCGTCTGAAAGCAGTTTCCAGTTTCCAGATTCGAATTCTGTAAACAATTTACAGAATAATCTGAACACCAGAAAACAAATCAAGTCTGAGAATTTCTAAACTAGCCGTACAGATCAGTTTGGCATCATCCAAACCATCCGTACAGATCCATTGGCAGGATCCCAGATTTCCAGGTTTTTTCAGAATTTCAGAAATTCGACCAAATCCAATATCATGTTTGTACATAATCAGATTACAGAAACATGAATTTACAGATTACGAATTTAATTAGATCTAATCAATATCATGAATAAACAATTTATTATATATATAAATTAGATCTAAGTTATCAATACACATAATCCAATTATTTATTGATAATCCCAACATGCAATTATTCATATAGATCAAATCAATATAATAATCACATAATCCCCATATCATGCTCATAAACCTTTATATCTCATATATAAAAATCAAATCACGCATTCATCTTATTATCATGTAGATATCATATAATCAAATTAAACAATTTCAACATGATATACTAAAATAATCAACAATGAACGGGGCTCTGATACCACTGTTGGGTTTTGATGCATCATGCGCAGCGGAATAAACAGATAAAATCAAACACCCAAGAGCCCGGATCCGTGCATGTTGATTAAATTAAATACAAGATGAAAGAAACATACCCTTGAAGATCGAATCCATGAACACGAACTTTAAGGTGCTAACGCAAACACCCTCTATCAGTATCCACACATCGAACGGACTCAAGAACGCTTCTTGATTTGACTGCTAGATCCCTAGGCTTTAAAACATGGTTGAAGAACCATTCTTCAATCTCCTTTGATTATTATGGTTTGATGATGAGCAAAATCAAACCCCAATAACCTAAGTATAATATGTGTTTTTCTCTCTCCAAGAAACTCTTGTTGATTTTCAAAATCAATGCCTAAGGCTTAGTTTCCGGCTGAAGAGAATATAGAATATAAACTGGGAGAAACCTAATTCCATTAGGTTAAAGGATTCCTTTCCCAGAAAGAAATCTGACAAAAACTCATCAGCGGACAAACTATCCGTACGGCTAGTCCAAACTATCCGTACGGCTGGTTTTTCCACTTCCCAGTTTTTTCTCGTTTTTCGTGCCAAGCAAGATCCGTTCTGCGTGTGTGACCCAATAGGATTATACTATGTTGGCAACGAGTCCGAAGACCTCGTAAATCATAAGCGGACTCTAGCAAGCCATTATGACTACCCAATTAGTATAACTTTGAAAGCCCAAAGTAACCTTATAGAACATATCACAATCCCTTTGTCACACGATATCATATTGGACATAAGTCATGTCCACGTCAACTTATGTTGTGCAATGCTTTCTCGATCTCGAGTAGATTGATATGAGCAAATAACATTGAATGCTTCAATTCATTTGGGTACGACCGTACACTATTATCAATCTCACTCATCGAGTGGCCAAGCAGATATCTCTCTGAGAGAGGACAAATCCCATCTTGACTTATCATTCTTCCCTACATGAATCCGATTTATCCAATCGTAGCCTTTATAACCCCCCGGTTAGGGGTAGCGTTTGAGTACGTCAAACATAATGTTCATTATGTGGAAGACTATGATAATCTCAGGTCTAAGGATAAATGATATAGCTATTATGAGATTTAATTATGACATTTGACCATGACATAAATCTCATAACGGGTCTATCCAGTACTTGTTCTCCAACATGTACCCACAAGTTTAATCCGCATCTTATGCGCTATAACCATCATATGATTATCCATTAAACTCATGCTAGCCCTTCATAAGTGCTAGGAACAATGATTATTGTAATAAACATGCAAAAGATATAATAATCAGGTTTGTTATCTCTATAACAATGAAGCTATGATATAACACATAGGCCTTTCTCAAGGGCCTAGGGCATAATATCCAACAATTGGGCCCGATTAGGACGGTTGTACCATTTCGAACAACATTTATAAAAAATGTTAAAAACCGAGCTGCTAGTTCCTACGAGGATAGGGATCAAATAAAGTAACACAGTAACTAGAACGAGTTATTAGCAAACCCGTCATTGGTACTATAGTTCGACGCCGTCGTAGTCATTTATTATGGGTTTTGGCTATGTGGTAGATACTCGTAGTTATTTGTGATGTTTAATTACTTGTTATACAGTTATTCAGTGATTCAGTGAGTATAGACACAGAGACAGACACAGAGACAGACACAGATACAAATACATATACAGATACTAATAGCGATACTGATAGAGATACAGCGATACAGTGACACAGTGATTCAGTGATACAGTGATAATACGTGAAACGTGGGTTATAAATCACTGACTATACATGGGGGCGGCGTGCTAGTGTATGGTTGTTGTTGGTTTGTAATTCATCACTTGTCACTTGTCCATGATACAGTTATATAGTTATACAGTGATATAGTGATAATACGTGTAACGTGTGTTACGAATCACCGATTGTACATAGGGCGGAGTGCTAGTGTACGGTTGTTGTTGGTTTCTAATTCGTCACTTGTCACATGTCCCCTGTTATTGGCCGTAGCAGGGCTTGGCACATCTCTTGCTAGCCGAGATGGGTCTTGACAATGTAGCAGGGACTACTGTTACATATCTTTGTGCACACCTATGGTGCGCACCTATACAGTATACAGTCACAGTTATTCAGTTGAGCTCATGTTGATCAAGATGGAGTTAGGGGTGCGGTTGATCAGAGATGTTCTCGATCATATATCCTGTTATATGTGTTTACTCAGTTATCCAGTTATACAGTGATATGTGATATGCATGATGAGTTGGTCATTGTTTTCAACTGGTATGGGACGGTTGGCGACAGGGAGCCTCTCTTATTATGTGATATATGTATTCAGTTATATTGTTATATGATTCAGCTATTCTGTTACTTATGCTAGATCTGTTGCATTCTGGCATGACATGTAGCTGCATGATTGTAGCTTATTGAGTCTTTGACTCACCCTTTCCTTTATTTTGTTTTCCTTAGCTCGCAAGGATGTAGTAGGTCCGTCTCAGACAGGCTGGTGAGCTGAGTTTGTTGGGAGAATGTGGGCAGACTTTTGGGTAGTCCTATTTTCTATGTTTTAACCAGGTTGAGATTTTGTGTTTAGTCCAGTTGTGATACAGTTATACAGCGCTCATACACCAATTTGGAGTTCTGGGAAGGAGCTCAGGTTGGGGTGTGACAGAGTAGTATCAGAGCCGGGTTTGGCCCAGGCTGGGAATATATCCTTGGCTTTGTTATGTTGATCATATTGTTGGGTTATTGACGATGAGTGTTTGTATCTAGGTTGTCATAATGGTTAATCCTAGATCTGGTTCCGCGGGATCAAGTGCGGTCTGAAGTAAAGATAGAGCTGAGAGTGTTAACCGTCCTAATTATCCTGAGCAGCCAAGACTAGTACATTCTAAACCTATAGATCATATGAATACTATGTTTGGTATGATAGAAAAGATGACCTCATCTATGGAAAAGAAAGTTAAATGCTATAGAATGCAACAGTGTCAACAACAACCAGTAAAGACTTTTACTTTTTGTGGAGATATGGACACTCCGAAGAAAATTGTTGGGGAAAACATGGAAAGTGTCTGTGTTTGTGGTGAAAGTAGCCATTTCAAGAGAGAATGTCCAAAAGTGAAAAATGTGGCACCAGGAACTGGGAATCAGCAGACTGTTGGGGTTAAGAGAACAAATGAGAGTAAACATAAAGTTCAAGGCAAGGTGTTTGCTTTAGATCAGCGTGAGGTGCCTAAGTCCACTGCAGTGATAGGAGGTACTATCCTTGTCTTTGATTCGAAAGCCCGAGTCCTTATAGACCCTGGGTCCTCACATTCTTACGTTGCATCACATTTCATACATCATTTGCATGTGTATTTATATCCACTACCATATGTGTTAGAGGTTTCTACCCCAATGGGAGATTATTTATTAGCACATGATGTGTTTAGAGGTTGTGAGATACGTGTTAGTGAGCATGTGTTACCTACTAATTTGATTATATTTCCGATTCATGACTTTGATATCATATTGGGTATGGATTGGTTTTCTGCTCATCATGCGATTCTTGATTGCCATAAGAAAGTTGTTACCTTTACTATGCCTGGTATACCTGAGTTTAAATTCTGGGGTGATAAAGCGGGTAGTGAAATACATATTATTTATGCTCTGCGAACTCGTAAACTGTTATCAAGAGGTTGTACAGGTTATTTGGCATATGTTGTTTATAAGAGCAAATCAGAGGTGAAATTAGAGGAAGTTCCTATAGTGTGTGAGTTTCCTGATGTTTTCTCTACTGATTATTCATTGCCTCCTGACCGTGTGTTAGAGTTATGCAGATAACAGAATAAGAGATCTTGAGTTTCAAGTTGGTGACAATGTATTCTTGAAGATCTCACCTCGGAAAGGTATTAAGAGATTTGGAAAACAAGGAAAGTTAGCACCGCGATATGTTGGTCCTTTCGAGATTCTTGAGAGAGTTGGGAACTTGGCGTATCGAGTTGCCCTACCACCATCTCTAGCGGAATTTCATGATGTTTTTCATGTCTCCATGTTATAGAAGTATATTCCGGATGCCTCACATGTCTTAGAGGTGACACAGATTCAGCTTCAACCCGATCTTTCATATAAGGAACAACCAGTGCGGATTCTAGACAGTAAGGAACAAGTTCTAAGAACAAAAAGGATTCCATTGGTGAAAGTATTGTGACGAAATCAGGAGGTTGAAGAAGCTTCATGGGAGACAGAACGCGATATGAGAGATTCTTATCCCCTCCTGTTCTCTGATTTTGGTAAGAATTCGAGGGCGAATTCATTTTTTTAGGGGGAGGATGTAAGAACCTAGCGAGTGGTCGTGCTTAGTTTAGTTCACGTTTACTTTCTTTTGGGCTTTGCATCATTCTTGCATGTCATTAGGGTAGCACCTCTATTTGACGTGCTTATGATTGGGTATATCATTACTTGTGTTTTATATACCTTTGAAATATGCAAAATAGCACGAATTCTGTTAAACTCGTCACTTTTGGCAGCTCGACTAGTCTGCACTAAAACGGGCATAACTTTGTGTAGCAATTTCGGATTGACGAACCGAAAAGTGCGTTATAAACTAGACACGTAAGGCTTTCCATAGACATATGATTTGTTCAATTTTGTTCAGTAAACAATTCAAGGTAATCTTCTTAATCTAGCTGATTTTCTGACCAATTACAATTAAGTTTGAAAATGTTAACTTTTGACTGGCTAATGAGGCTTTGACACCTCACTAAGTCCTTATGACCCTAACTGGCCTTAACTAATGTTATTTGCTCAAAGAATTGGTCATGATAAGTAATGATCCCCTATTTCTACTCTCTTTGGCGATGAGTCACTAAGACAAGCAAGTTGCTTACTATTCTACCCTATAGCCATTGACCAACTCACCTAGTGCATGTGATAGAGTTTGTGGCTGGGGAAAGCTTGATGCTTGTACACCTTATTTATATTCATCAATTACTTATACTATAAAATTAAATAAGTGTTCTGATTCTATTTGGAAAGAGATAAGTGAGTCACCACTTAAGCTACGTGGATAACAAAGAAGGCCGGTTGACTCATGTTCTTAACATAAGAATATAAAAGCATACATTCCTGTACCAAGGCATTAGTTTACCAGAATCAGTAACCAGGCGGTAAGGTTCTTTCCCGGCTGAAGAATAGATAGACGAGAGTAACCAGGCGGTAAGAGACAGGAATAATAGGCCACGGCTCTCTTACAACAAATTCAATTTCAACTGCGATTAACAATCAAACACCGACCCTTATCAAGTTCGGCCCAGTGATGGTCATAGATCGAACCAAAATTATTGTAGACAATGGATTGGTCATTAGAGGGTAAGCTACTATCCCTTTTTAATTATGTAAATTAACTACATGTTTAATTAGCGCATTCTACCGTTCCTAAAATTTGTTATCTTGTTAGATGACTTTATTTAGTGAGTATAGAATTATTTTAATGCGCTAATATGTAGTATATGATATTGGGCCCGATTAGGACGGTTGTACCGTTTCGATCAACATTTATAAAAAATGTTAAAAGTCGAGCTGCTAGTTCCTACGAGGATAGAGATCAAATAAAGTAACACAGTAACTAGAACGAGTTAGTAGCAAACCCGTCATTGGTACTATAGTACGACGCCGGCGTAGTCATTTATTATGGGTTTTGGCTATGTGGTAGATACTCGTAGTTATTTGTGATGTTTAATTACTTGTTATACAGTTATTCAGTGATTCAGTGAGTATAGATACAGACACAGACACAAAGACAGACACAGATACATATACAGATACTGATAGCGATACTGATAGCGATACAGCGATACAGTGACACAGTGATTCAGTGATACATTGATAATACGTGAAACGTGGGTTATAAATCACTGACTGTACATGGGGGCGGCGTGCTAGTGTATGGTCTAGTGTATGGTTGTTGTTGGTTTGTAATTCGTCACTTGTCACTTGTCCATGATACAGTTATACAGTTATACAGTGATATAGTGATAATACGTGAAACGTGGGTTATGAATCAGCGATTGTACATAGGACGGAGTGCTAGTGTACGGTTGTTGTTGGTTTCTAATTCGTCACTTGTCACATGTCCCCTGTTATTGGCCATAGCAGGGCTTGGCACATCTCTTGCTAGCTGAGATGGGTCTTGACAATGTAGCAGGGACTGCTGTTACATATGTCTTTGTGCACACCTATGGTGCGCACCTATGCAGTATACAGTCACAGTTATTCAGTTGAGCTCATGTTGATCAAGATGGAGTTAGGGGTGCGGTTGATCAGAGATGTTCTCGATCATATATCCTGTTATATGTGTTTACTCAGTTATCCAGTTATTCAGTGATATGTGATATGCATGATGAGTTGGTCGTTGTTTTCAACTGGTATGGGACGGTTGGCGACAGGGAGCCTCTCTTATTATGTGATATATGTATTCAGTTATATTGTTATATGATTCAGCTATTCTGTTACTTATGCTAGATCTGTTGCATTCTGGCATGACATGTAGCTGCATGATAGTAGTTTATTGAGTCTTTGACTCACCCTTTCCTTTATTTTGTTTTCCTTAGCTCGCAAGGACGTAGCAGGTCCATCTCAGACAGGCCGGTGAGCTAAGTTTGTTGGGAGAACATTGGCAGGCTTTTGGGTAGTCCTCTTTTCTATGTTTTAACCAGGTTGAGATTTTGTGTTTAGTCCAGTTGTGATACAGTTATACAGCGCTCATGCACCAATTTGGAGTTCTGGGAAGGGGCTCAGGTTGGGGTGTGACAATAACAAAAAGCATAAAATGATTTAAACCCTCCTTCTTATCTCTCTGCGTATAAACACACACACACACACACACATTTTACTTTCCCAAATTTACTCTCAGCCATGGAAGAAGGTAAAGTTCTTTTAAATTTGATTTTCTTTCTTTTTAATTACTCCTCTATTTTAAAATCTAATTACACCAAATGTTCAGGGTGTTGAATAGATCATTTCAACCCGATTAGAATTTATTTTCATCGATACTTTCCCCTGTAGTAGGTAAGTTACTATTACCCTTTTTATTATAAAAATTTTCATATAATTATTATGTGATACTTGTGATGGTAATTGTTGGTTTATGTAAATATTTGGGGGGAAATTGTGATAGTACTTTTGAGACGGTGAAATAGATTTAGTATAAAAGTTGTAATAGTACTTTTGAGACGGTGAAATGTTTATTTAGGAAGAAGTACTGATTTCTGGCCAAACGGGTGTGTGGGCGGCCGCCCAAATAGGGCGTGTGGCCGCACATCTATCTGGGAGGTTTGGTCATGGACAGGGCAGTTTTGGGCGTCCGCACAGGCTAGTGTGAGCGATCGCCCAGTTTTCTGATTGGACTGAGTTGTTCCAATTCAATTGATTTAAAGTTCAAACATGGTCTAGGCTTTGGGTCCTATTTTAGGGTACCTAGATAGACATTAGAGAACACATGGGTGTTAGGAATTGGTTCGATTATGAACGGATGTAAGGTGTGAAATGGTAGTTAAATACCTACTGTTTTTTTTAGCTTCTTAAAGGTGTATTTATTCGGATTTCCTATTTGGGAATACTAAATGTAAAGAAATTGTTGAGTTCATAGTCATCATACTATTTATGAGTAACTCATAGGAAATGCTCGACTATAAATACACGGGGTGTATTTGTGATTAAGTATGATATGGTTTTGTCTAACATCCTTAATGTGGTATTGTTCGGATTTCTTGCTTTGGAAACCCTACGTTAAAGGGAATGGTCCGTTTGTGATTAAGTGTGAAATGTGTAACCGTTTGGGTTCCTTTTGGTGTTGTTACATCTTTATGATTCTTTTGTGGGATTTCCTACTTTGAAATCCTTTGTTTGAGAAATGTTTCTAACGCACTTGTTTGTTGGGCTCTTTATGAGCTGTTTATCATTTTTATGATGTACTTGGTATGGTTCCCTATTTTGGAATCATATACTGATTGTGAGTTCGTTTAAAGTCCAGCTGGTCATACTTGGTTGAGTCAGGCAGTGGTAGGAGATTATAATGGCACCCGAGTCAAGTTCATTATAATGTTCCCACTGGTACTTTTTTCCCCAGTCCAGATTGGCCTTGGATGGGATGAACTAGCTCTCTTGTGTGAGCATTGGGTTATGACTTTGTGTCATATTCCCCCCGTTGTTACTTTGGTTCTTATGGTTATGGTTTGGTTTTTGGGATCCCAGCTTCAGCTATTTATGCTACTCAACTGGTGTTCTCAGATGGTATTCTCAGACGGTTATGTTCTTTCGGATTGAACCTTGGCTCAGTATCCTTTATTATGTGTTTATTTCAGTCTTATGTGCGTCATGAAGAGTTGGTCGTTATTTCCAACCGGTATGGGACGGTTGGCGTTAGGGAGCCTCTCTTATTGTATGATATCTGTTATTCAGTTATTCAGTTAAGATGCATGATATTATGCCATGTAGCTGTATTAGTAACTTACTGAGATTTATCTCACCCCGTTCTTTGTTTAGTTGTTTTCCTTAGTTTCAGGCAAGGAAGACCGTCAGTAAGGTACGACTTAGTGTGGATCTTTGAGAAGGTTGTGGCCTTTATGGGTAGTTGCTCTATTGAGCTTATGTATGTTTATTTTCGTGAGGACGATGAATTTTACTGGGTTATATAAACTCTGTAAATTTGGGTAGATGCGTTTTGTGCCTGTAATAAAGTGGTTGTTATTATTTTGGTGCCGGCCTTTGTTGCCAGGCGTGTCTAGATTTTTTCACAACTCTAGTTGGTTTGGATGTTCATTAGTAAAGGCGGTTAGCCCATTGACATTTTGGTATTCTGTTGTCGAGCAAGTGTAGCTTGTGCATTATTCAGGTTTATGGATTGTGATAGTATTAGCAAGCGTCATGTCCATTTTAATTGCAAGGTTCACGCACCTGGTTCGAGGCACCAAATAGGGCCTCGGGATTCGGGGCGTGACAGTTGGTATCAGAGCTTAGGTTACCTATCAGTCTGGATAGGATTCATAGGCTTGGTGGGTTGGTTAATGAGTGTGCTATCGACGTCGAGTGTTTGCTTATTTGAGGTGATACCAGGCATGGGACTGGTGTTTATATAGTTAGTCTATGTTGGGGTGGATAGTTTAAGAAAGCCCAGAGTGCGATTTCTTATACGTTTAAGCTTATCTCATCCTTACTTGGATCTTATTTTGTGTCATATTTACGTTTCTCCTGACTATTTGCCTTATGTGCCAAAGGTATACTCTTCGATGAGAAAATACATGATTGAGATCTGTGTTGATAAGAAACTTGATATAAGTTGGGAAATCATCATCTATGTTGATTTTGTCGTGTTACCTGGGGGAACGTTGACATTTTACTTGACATGAACTAGATTTATATTTATTATGAATTTGTTGATTTCCATCAAAAGGTAGTGAAGTTTTATATACCGTGTGCTTTATTTTCTTAATTAAGCATGATAGATATATGTGTGGCATTCATGTTATTTATGCATTGAAAGACAGGAAATGTTATCACAAGCTTGGGCTAGGTGTTTATCTTTTGTGGTTGACAAGGGTGCATCTACACTAAAATTTGAGGATATATCATTTATTTGTGAGTTCTGAGTTATCTTCTCTGCTGGGTGCAACATGTCACTTGACAGGGAACTTGAGATATATGTTGAGTTGTTACTGGGTACAGAACGGATATATAAAATAGTGTGTATATGTTATTCAGTTATGTGGTTATATGATTCAGTTATTCAGTTAATATGCATGATATTATGCCATGTAGCTGCATTAGTAACTTACTGAGATTTATCTCACCCTGTTCTTTGTTTATTTGTTCTCCTTAGTTTTCAGGAAAGGAAGATCGTCAGTAAGGTATGACTTAGCGGGAATGTTGAGAAGATTGTCGCTTTTATGGGTAGTTGCTCTATTGAGCTTATGTATGTTTATTATTTGTGAGGACGATGGTTTTACTGGGTTATATAAACACTGTAAATTTGGGTAGATTAGTTTGTGCCTGTAATAAAGTGTTTGTTATTATTTTGGTGCCGGCCTTTGTTGCCAGGCGTGTCTGGAGTTTTTCACAACTCTAGTTGGTTTGGTTGTTCAATAGTAAAGGCGGTTAGCCTATGGTCAATTTTAGTATTCTGTTATCGAGCAAGTGTAGCTCGTGTATTATTCAGGTTTATGGATAATGATAGTTTTAGCAAGCGTCATGTCCGTTTTATTTTAGAGTTCACGCACCTGGTTTGAGGCACCAAATAGGGCCTCGGGACTCAGGGCGCGACAGCAAACTAGATGAATTTTAGAGAGAGAAAGGGTGGAATTTGATTACCCAAAAAATTGATGAGGAATTTTCGTCAAAGCACCTTTGAATTTGTGTTAGCCCAATGTATTGCAGCTTGAAATCGTCCAAAGATGAGATCTTGAGATCTTGAGCCCCAATTTGACCAAAAAGCCGAGTTGTGAAATTTGGGGAAGAACTAGGGTTCGGAATTTTGGGAGAATTTGATCAAATTGGGTGGTTTTATGGTGGGTTTGTTGTTTTAGAGATATAAGGGAGGTGGGATTTGGTGAGATTTGAAGGTTTGAGGTCCGAATTTGTGAGATTGGGTTTTAGGGCTTGATTTTCGGACTAGATGGGTTTATAGGGTGAATTGGGTATTGTTGATGGAAGAGATGGTGTTTGGGAGGTGAATGGAGGTTGGGAAAAGGTGTGTTGGCCGGATTTTAAGGAAGATTTTCCGGAATTTGGATGGATTTTGGAGAGGGGGCGGGTATGAAGGGAGCTACAAAGAGAGAGTGAAGAAGAAGATAAGGAAAAATGGAATAATTCACAAAGGGCCCGTCTTTCTGGCCAAGCGACGTATTGTTCATCAACTTGGGTCCGGTCGGACCTCTTCCAAGACCCGGTCAGACCATCCGAGCGATGCGATCGGACATCTTACTTACCCGGGCGGACTTCTCGAGGTTGCTTCACGTCGTTTTCTGTTTCTTCATGGTCCAGCCGGGTATTATCCCAGGTCGGGCTGGATCTACCCTGCAACCCTTTATATATATATATAGGTATGTGCTCAAATGAGAACCTAAATATCGTGAGAACCGTGAGAACATAATATATCCAATGATGTATCCAAGTGCACATTGAATACATTTTTGTTTTTACCTAATGTATCCAAGTAATGTATACAATGATGTATCCAAGTCAAGTAATATATCCAAGTGAACCATTGGATACATTAATTTTTTACCTAATATATCCGAGTTCTCACGGTTCTCACGATATTTAGGTTTTCACATGAGCACGACCCTATATATATATATATATATATATATAACCCTACAAAACAAATATTAGAAACACAATAATAATAATAATAATAATAAAATACAATAACAATATAATTAAACTGAAAAGAAATAGTCCGTCGGTTACCATCCCGATGATGCTTGTTTAAGATCATTAGCTCGACACTTTTTTCTTTTACCCGGAACGAGGAATAGGATCCCCAAATGAAATAAAGGATACTACCCCAATTGGATCGACAACCATGTAATGTTTGAGTCTTTGTCCATTGACCTTAAACTCCCCCTTTTCCCCCTTCCATATGTCAATGGCCCTGTACGGATATACTTTTTGGACTTGGTACGGACCCGACCATCGTGATTTCAACTTTCCTAGGAAAAGTTGTAGTCGGGAGTTGCAAAATAGAACCATGTCTCCTTCCTTGAAAGAGCTTGCTGTCAATTTTTCAAGATAACCAACATGGCCACGTAGGCCCACTAGAAAATAAGTCAACTTTATTAGAGATAACTCAAAGTTATTTAGAAAATTTGTGATGAGTTGAGTAAAATTTTTAATATCTTATTTAGTTAGTCAAAGAATAAAAAATCTAATTAAATATTAATTTTGAATTTTAGGGGTGTAAGTGCAATTTTATAACTTACATTTTAACAACTAACTGGAAGAAGGTTTAATTTGGAACATAATTTTTTGCACAAGGTTTTTTTCTCATTTATAATTTGTACGAGGTTTAGATTGCAATGTCAAAGCTTGTACAGGGCTCATTTTGCAATTATCTTGAGTATGTATATCGAGTCGGTGCATCCCTGCAACTACACAGGCGCACAAGCAGCAACAACAGAACTTCTGATAATGCACAGTGTACAACAATAGACTAATCAACAAATGAGAGAACTAGACAAGCAAAGATTCATTTAGCACAACCAATTTATTCTAAACCATATTCTGGAGTACAAATATTTTTTTTTTAAAAAAAAGAGACAGAATCCCTAGCTGTCTAGGCCATTAATGACCTGTAGCACAGAAACAGAATCCCTAACTTGAAAATATTGTACCTCCTCTTATGACACTTGTACCTTACCATGAAACATACATGAAAACAGATTACCCTCCATAGCAGAAACTTGAGACTTCCATGACGACAATGTCGATACAAAACTGAAACTTGAAACTTCGATGAGTAATTCTTACACGAAACTGAAACTTGAGACTTCGATGATTAATGTTGATACGAACAGGAACTTGAAACTGAAACTTTGATGATTAATGTTGATACGAAACAGGAACATAAAACTGAAACTATCCGTTACTGCCAGACCTGCATTATTTACAAGCATTAAGTGACATATAAATAGTAAATTAAGAAAAAAATATGGAGTACATTTTTTATATCCAATAGGAAATCATGAGTAGTAAATCTAATGAACTTATGATCACTAACACCATATTTATCACTTACTGAACAATTTAAGCGCCAAATCTGGTAACAATTAAAACCAAACTACTTGAGTTAGACTCATGTTTTGTAATAACCGGCCTTTTTGGCCCATTATTATTATTGTTAGTATGCTTTTATATTAATATTGCGATTGGGCTCATTAATTAATTAATGTGTTGGGCTAATAAAGAAGGGCCCAATCTAGTTAACTTTGGAAAACCTTTTTGGAATAGGAAACCTAAGTATTTAAACAATTCTTTAACTCTCTCCCTATTATTTTGAGTCAATCAAAAACCCTAAAGAAAAAGAGAGAGAGGAGGCGGGAGAGAGAGAGAGAGCCGAAAGAGAGAGAGGAAGAAGAAGAAGAGAGGAGAAAGAGCGAAGGAGGAAGAAGAAGAAGATTCAACCCCCTTCAAAGGTAATTCTTTCACCCCTAAATATTTATTCTTGGGTTGGGTATCGCCTAGGAATGATGAAACAAAACTTAGAACCCTAACCCTAAATCGATAAACTAGGGTTTATTGTTAATTGTTGAAAACCTAGTTAATGGAAAAGATGGGAATAGTATTGACATGCATGCATGAACCACCACCACCACCACGACACGGCAGCGGCAGTGGCAGCGGCTGGCGATGGCGGCGGCGGCTGGCGGCTGTTGGGTGTGCGTCTGTGTCTGTGGTTGTGCGTGTGTGTGTGTGTGTCTGTGTGTGTGTGTGCATTTGTGCGTGTGTGTGTACAGTGTGTGTGTATGTGCAGTGTGTGTGTGTGTGTGTGTGCGATGTGAGTGTGTCACAAGTTAGGGTTTGTGCTTTAGGGTTTTGTGTGTGTAGTTCAAGGTGTATTAATGTGTGAAAGTCAACTGGGAATAGTAAGTCAATGCTGGGAATAGTAAGTCAACACGGTGAATAGTACTTTCATAAAATAAGGTCAACGTAAGACACTTGGATTGGTAGTAAGCTTTTACGTAAACCTAAAGATGTGTTGGGAAGATATGACGGGTGAGTTAAACCCTAAACTAAAGCAAGAACCTTAAGAAGGAGTTTAAGAAGTAAACTCAAAAGGTCAAAGTTAGAAAAGGAATTGGGGACGGGGATAAATATTGTTCTTGTCCTAAAAATAGTATCTTTACGTGATTGTAGATCGTACGCAAAGAACCCGCTAGAAGTCAACGCTAGCAAGGTAAGGGATTACGTTCCTAAGTATCTTGAATTCTTTATTCATTGGAACTCTATAATTCTTTCATGAATGCTATATGGTCCATAGCACTTGAACTCCACGTTAATGAACGTCTTTTGTATATCTTACCAATGACATGTTTTGGTCGTAGGGAATCTTAGAACATTTGAATTTGCATGTGCTCTCATTTAGGGAACATTATTTTGGAAAGTATGCTATATCTAATTGCAACAGGTGTAGCTGCATAGTCCCTGAAAAGGACTAACTAGTCCCTGAAAAGGACTAATATGAAAACGGTCCTAGGAAACGGACTAATGGAAATAAGTCTAGTTAACTACGTGTAACTTAGACTTTGATATACCCTAGATTATCATGATAACTCTAAATAAGGGAGCACCCTGAAAAGGTGTAAGGCCTCTTATTCACTTAACACCCTGAAAAGGTGTGACACCCTGAAAAGGTGTTTGGAACTTGGAATTGACGGAATGGAAATAGGACCGCTAATCTTTGAGTAGTTAATTGTATTCGTTATATGCAGTTAGTATTTGAACTGATATCTGATCTTTGGAATTATCAATTGAGTCCGTTCTTTCGGTCACTTCTCCTTAGCTATCAGAGAAGTCCGTATGAACTTACTGAGCATTGTTCGCTCACCCTTTCTCTAATAATATTTTTCAGGTAACGACTTACAGAAGTAGACGGATCGCTAGATGAAGCTGTCCGTGTCAGTTACATTAAGACTTTATAGTTTATTTTGTTTAGCTAGTGGTTATACTGGCTTGTAGACTTAGTATTTAATTTCGCTTCCGCATTTATTATTGAATTGATGATTGGAGACTAGCCGTTGGGCTGTTTAAGTTGGATTTTGTAAGACAACTGTTAGTATTTCCATGTTTTATGGATTTATTTACTTTATGAAAATCTGGGTCGTTACAGTTGGTATCAGAGCTAAGGTTTTAGAACTTAAGGGATAGGAAACTCTGATATTGAATAGGCTTGATTGAGCATTCTAGGAGTACTAGGATTGCTTAAGGTGGAACTTTCTATTTTACGAAACCTTCTATTTTAGGAAACTTTCTATTTTAGGAAACTTTCTATTTTGGGAAACTTTCTAAATTGGGAACCTTCTATTTTGGGAAAGAATCTGAGATCAATTTAGGAGTCCAAAGAAATACTTAGGAGTGAACCTTGAGTATTACATTGATGCATTTTGTTGGTGTTTAAAAGATATTTTGGTAATCATTTATATCATTAAGATTATGGTCACTAATTGTGGTAATGTCATGGTTGTAGGTCATGAACGGAGTTGAGAAGAACTCGAAGATGAAAACGCTAGGAAAGAACGTGACCAAAGTGGTTAAGAGGTACTCTCTTCGGATAAGGAAGTTGAATAAGACTCTGAAGTGGGAACAAGCTAAAGGAAGGATTACTTTGAACAAGTGGCTGATTGCAGAAAAAGCATTAAGAGACACTAGCAAGGAACTAAAGGAAAGGAAGGAAGAACTAATGGGATTCAGAGAGTGGGCTGATATGTTATGTGATGATGTGTGAAACTATTACTTTGCATTGAAGGAAGTAGACCCACAAATGGCAGCAACTGTGATGGAAGAGAGTAGAAAGATGGCAGGAAATCTAATTGAGGAACATGTAATAGTCAAGGAAATGGAGGTTAATGTAGAGGGCAATGAAGCTGCCCCAATTATGGTGGAAGATGATGAAGAGATAGTGGAGGTACCGGTTCGTAGGCCTAGAGGGAGGCCAAGAGGTTCGAAGAAGGCACCCAAGGTCCCTAGTGGAAGACCTAGGGGAAGACCAAGGAAAAATGCGAACCTTTGAAGAAAAATAGAAGTTAGATATTCTTTTATTTCTTTCATAGTATAAGTAAGTAGTTATAGTTAGAAATTTAGTTGGAATTTTCTTTCTTAACTATTGGATGTTGGAAGTTTCATTTAATAAAAGTATTGAAGTTATTCTTTAGTAATTGACCTTTGTTATCCGTTATGTCTAACTATGGAATGTGATCAAGTAGAACAAGAAGTGTAGGTCGAGAAAAGACCTTAATTAGAAGTATGGCTCATGAAAAACGGCCAAGTGGAAATAGTTTTGGTCTAGTAGAATGACTGAAACAAAACTGTGAATGACTTCATAAGTAGTAGTTAACTATGGAAGTAATTGGCATAATTTGATGGCCAATTGTGTATAGTAATGGGTCCAGTGAATTGACCTCTAATGAATGAATGTAGCCTAGTAAATGGCTAGAACCTGGAATTAATGTAGAAACTTTATCTTTTGGGGACGGCCCTATGTATGATAGTATTTAGACATAGTAGCCATACGTGTGTAATGTAAATAATGCGTTCTCCCCTACAATATTAACTTAAGAATAATCTTATTCAGATGGCTGGAAAGAGGATCCGGAAGAAACGCTAACGCCGAGGGACGAGTTGACCCTGATATGGTAAATTTGTTTAGAACTTTGAATCAAACCGTGGCCGGCATCGGGCAAGTTATGATGGCATTGACTCAACCACAGCAGAACCCACAAGTTCCTATGAGGAATCCGCTGGAACTCTTTCAGAAACGGAATCCGGAGTCATTTTCGGGCTCTAAGAGTGAGAAACCAGAAGACTGGGTAAAAGACATGGAAAAAGTTTTCAAAACTCTGGATTGTACTCCAGAAAGAAAGGTGGTGTTTGCCACATTCATGCTTAAGGGACAAGCCCTGAAATGGTGGAAAGGAGAGAAGAGAGCTGCTACGGCTCGTGGTGATGCTGCGCTTACTTGGGATGGATTCAAGCGCATTTTCTATGCAAAGTATTATTCAATGAGCGTTCGAAAAGCTAAGGTGGCAGAGTTTATGACTCTAACCCAAGGAAGGATGACCGTGGACGAGTATTGCGAGAAGTTCACAGAATTTCTAGAGTTTGCTCCGGCGTTCTTCGATAATGATGAGCAAAAGGCCCGGAAGTTCGAACTTGGTCTGAGTGACCGAATCCGGTACAGAATTACCCCACTGATGTTTCCAACGTATGATCAAGTGTTGGACCAAGCTAAGATTGTGGAAACTGAAGCGGACAATTATCGGAACAAGAAGGATGAAAGGAAGAAGACGGCTGAAAAGGAACCTACCAAAGGAAGCTGGAATAAGAATGAGGATAACAAGCGCAAGACGAGTGATGATCGTGAGAAAGATGGTTTGGCTAACAAGTACCCTAATAAAGGTCAAGGAAGCCGTAGAGATGGAAAAAGAGAAGATACCAAAGGGCAAGGCTCAGACGTGAAATGCCAAGTATGTGACGGGAGGCATAAGACTGAAGGGTACTGGTACAAGGAGAAGAAATGCTACAATTGTGACAAGATGGGACATCCACATTGGAAATGCCCGGAACCAAGGAGGGACAACAAGGCCAAGGGAGTAAAGGACGACAATAAGGGAAAAGGTGGAGGTAATCGACGTGTCTTCACTATGACAGTTAAGGATGCACGCGCCACTAATGACCTCGTGGCAGGTACGATACAACTCTACTCTCGTAATGTTCGTGCATTGATTGATTCTGGCGCTACTCATTTTGTGATAAGCACTCATCTAGCAAATAAACTGAAATTGGTCCCTGAAGTACTATAGCATTCGTTAGTAGTAGATACGTTGACTAAAGACTCGATTTCTATTACTTCAGTATATATAAGGGATGCCCTGTAGAATTGAACGGTAGGAAATTCAAAGTCGACCTTATTAGTTTGAAGATGGATGAGTTTGATGTGATCTTAGGGATGGATTGGTTAGCAGCCTATCATGCTCATATAGATTGCTTTAGAAAAGAGGTTAAGTTCAAGCTACCTTCTGGAGAAGAGTGTTGTTTTAAAGGTACGAGACCTAAGGCTCCATCGAACATCATTTTGGTTATGAAGGCGCGTAGGATGCTAAGGAAAGGATGTGGAGGATTTCTGACGTACGCGAGTACCACTGATGCCAGAGAGGTAACTACAGAACCACTCTCAGTAATAAAGGACTTCAAGGATGTATTTCCAGAAGATTTACCTGGGGTACCACCTGAGAGAGAAGTTGAGTTTTCCATCGATTTGGTACCAGAAACTACACCAATATCGAGGGCACCATATAGAATGGCTCCCCTAGAGCTAAAAGAATTGAAGGAGCAATTACAAGAGTTGCTGGACAAAGGATTGATTCAACCAAGTGTTTCGCCATGGGGCGCACCGGTCTTATTAGTAAAGAAGAAGGATGGGACGATGAGGTTGTGCATCGATTATAGGGAATTAAATCGTGTGACGATAAGGAACCAGTATCCGTTGTCGAGAATTGATGACTTGTTCGATCTGCTTCATGGAGCATGTTACTTCTCCAAGATAGATTTGAGATCTGGTTATCACCAGCTAAGAGTAAAGAAGGAAGATGTAGCAAAGACTGCTTTTAGAACTAGATATGGTCATTATGAATTTGTGGTGATGCCGTTTGGATTAACTAACGCACCGGCAGCGGTTATGGAACTAATGAATAGAATATTTCAAGAGTTCTTATATACGTGTGTGATTGTATTCATCGATGATATTTTGGTATACTCAAAGACTAAGAAGGAACATGAGGAACATTTGAGGTTAGTGTTACAAATCCTACGGGAACAAAAGTTGTATGCCAAATTTAAGAAATGTGAATTTTGGTTGGAGGAAGTGGCATTCCTAGGGCATGTGGTGTCGAAAGATGGGATTGCTGTGGATCCAACAAAAATAGAGGCTATTGTAAATTGGGAGAGACCAACGTCAGTAAGTGAAATAAGGAGTTTCTTGGGACTGGCAGGTTATTATAGGAGATTCATGGAAGGGTTCTCTAAGTTGTCCTTACCACTAACCAAGTTGACACAAAAAGGAGCCAAGTTCGTTTGGTCTGATGAAAGTGAAACAAGTTTCGAGGAATTAAAACGACGTTTGGTATCTGCACCAGTTCTTGCACTACCATCAGGCACCGAAGGATTTGTGGTTTATAGTGATGCTTCACTTAAAGGATTAGGTTGCGTATTAATGCAAAATGATAAGGTGATAGCTTATGCATCCAGGCAGTTGAAAAACCATGAGAAGAATTACCCTACGCATGACTTAGAATTAGCAGCTGTGGTATTTGCCCTGAAGATTTGGAGACATTACTTGTATGGGGTTACATGTCAGATTTTCACGGATCATAAAAGCCTTAAGTATATCTTTACGTAGAAAGAACTCAACATGAGACAGAGGAGATGGTTAGAATTGCTGAAGGACTATAATTGTACGATCTTATATCACCCTGGCAAGGCCAATAAGGTGGCAGACACGTTGAGTAGAAAGAATCGTGGGACGCTAGCCACATTGATTTCTAGGGAGAAGAATATTTGGGATCGTTTGGAGATTACTAACCTAGAAGTTGAGGTTAAAGGGTATTTGGCTCAAATGAACGTCCAGCCAACGCTTATGGATAGGATTAAAGAAGCTTAAGGAAGAGACGAAGAATTAAGGAAGGTACTGGAAAGTATAGCTAATGGGAAGGCGAAGGAATTCGTGTAGGAGAAGATGGAATCCTGAGGTATCAGTCTAGAGTATGTGTACCTAATAATGAGGATATCATGAGGGAAATTTTGAAAGAAGCCCATTGTTCGAGATTTTCTGTACACCCTGGGAACACGAAGATGTATAGGAATCTAAAGGAATTATTCTGGTGGAACAATATGAAGGGAAAAATAGCTGGGTTCGTTTCAAGATGTTTAGTATGCCAGCAAGTGAAAAGTGAACACCAGAGACCGGCAGGATTGCTTCAGACACTGCCTATTCCCGAATGGAAGTGGGAGCATATCGCGATGGATTTAGTAGTGGGTTTTCCAAGGACGCTGAAAGGGTATAACGCAATATGGGTGATAGTTGACCGACTCACCAAATCTGCTCATTTCCTGGCAATAAAGGTAAGCGATTCACTGGAAAAGTTGGCAAAACTCTACATAGATGAGATTGTGAAATTGCATGGAATACCAGTCTCGATTGTGTCTGACAGAGACGCTAGGTTTACATCAAAATTCTGGAAGAGTCTGCAAGGGGCGTTGGGTACCGAGTTGACAATGAGTACAACCTTCCATCCGCAGACCGATGGGCAATCAGAAAGAACTATTCAAACGCTGGAGGATATGTTGAGAGCTACGTCATTGGATTGGCAAGTAATTTGGGATGAGCACTTGCCGTTAGTAGAATTCGCTTATAATAATATTTTTCATGCTAGCATTGGTATGGCACCATACGAAGCGTTGTATGGGAGAAGGTGTAGATCACCGACGTGTTGGGACGAAGTTGGTGAGAGAAAGATAACCGGACCAGAACTTGTGCAAGTGACTGCCGACAAGGTTCTACAAATTAGAAAATGGTTAGTAACCACGCAAAGCCGACAGAAATCGTATGCTGATCATCGAAGACGCGATTTAGAGTTCCAACTGGGTGACCATGTCTTTTTGAAGATTTCGCCAACCAAGGGAGTGATGAGATTCAGAATTCGTGGGAAGCTGAGTCCGAGATATGTGAGACCATTTGAAATCTTAGAACGAGTTGGGACCGTAGCATACAAGTTAGCTTTACCGCCTGTTTTAGCAGGAGTTCATAACGTGTTTCATGTATCTATGTTGAGGAAGTATATTCCTGACCCAAGCCATGCAATTGAATAAAAGCAACTGAGGATGCGTGCCGACCTGAGTTATGACGAAGCACCGATAAAGATAGTGGATCGCAAGGATCAAACACTGAGGAAGAGGGTGATTCCTTACGTAAAGGTTCAATGGAGCAATCACTCAGAAAGGGAAGCGACGTGGGAGCTCGAGAGTGAGATGCGAGAAGCATACCCCGAGTTATTCACTGCTTAAGGTACGTTTAGTTTGGAGGACCAAACCCTTTTAAGGAGGGAAGAGTGTAATAACCGGCCTTTTTGGCCCATTATTATTATTGTTAGTATGCTTTTATATTAATATTGCGATTGATCTCATTAATTAATTAATGGGTTGGGCTAATAAAGAAGGGCCCAATCTAGTTAACTTTGGAAAACCTTTTTGGAATAGGAAACCTAAGTATTTAAACAATTGTTTAACTCTCTCCCTATTATTTTGAGTCAATCAAAAACCCTAAAGAAAAAGAGAGAGAGGAGGCGGGAGAGAGAGAGAGCGCCGAAAGAGAGAGCCGAAAGAGAGAGAGGAAGAAGAAGAAGAGAGGAGAAAGAGCGAAGGAGGAAGAAGAAGATTCAACCCCCTTCAAAGGTAATTCTTTCACCCCTAAATATTTATTCTTGGGTTGGGTATCGCCTAGGAATGATGAAACGAAACTTAGAACCCTAACCCTAAATCGATAAACTAGGGTTTATTGTTAATTGTTGAAAACCTAGTTAATGGAAAAGATGGGAATAGTATTGACATGCATGCATGAACCACCACCACCACCACGACACGGCGGCGGCAGTGGCAGCAGCTGGCGATGGCGGCGGCTGGCTATAGCGGCGGTGGCGGCTGGCGGCTGTTGGGTGTGTGTGTGTGTGCGTCTGTGTGTGTGTTTGTGCGTGTGTGTGTGTGTGTCTGTGTGTGTGCGTTTGTGCGTGTGTGTGTACAGTGTGTGTGTATGTGCAGTGTGTGTGTGTGTGTGTGTGCGATGTGAGTGTGTCACAAGTTAGGGTTTGTGCTTTAGGGTTTTGTGTGTGTAGTTCAAGGTGTCTTAATGTGTGAAAGTCAACTGGGAATAGTAAGTCAATGCTGGGAATAGTAAGTCAACACGGTGAATAGTACTTTCATAAAATAAGGTCAACGTAAGACACTTGGATTGGTAGTAAGCTTTTACGTAAACCTAAAGATGTGTTGGGAAGATATGACAGGTGACTTAAACCCTAAACTAAAGCAAGAACCTTAAGAAGGAGTTTAAGAAGTAAACTCAAAAGGTCAAAGTTAGAAAAGGAATTGGGGACGGGGATAAATATTGTTCTTGTCCTAAAAATAGTATCTTTACGTGATTGTAGATTGTACGCAAAGAACCCGCTAGAAGTCAACGCTAGCAAGGTAAGGGATTACGTTCCTAAGTATCTTGAATTCTTTATTCATTGGAACTCTATAATTCTTTCATGAATGCTATATGGTCCATAGCACTTGAACTCCACGTTAATGAACGTCTTTTGTATATCTTACCTATGACATGTTTTGGTCGTAGGGAATCTTAGAACATTTGAATTTGCATGTGCTCTCGTTTAGGAAACACTATTTTGGAAAGTATGCTATATCTAATTGCAACAGGTGTAGCTGCATTGTCCCTGAAAAGGACTAACTAGTCCCTGAAAAAGGACTAATGTGGAAACGGTCCTAGGAAACGGACTAATGGAAATAAGTCTAGTTAACTACGTGTAACTTAGACTTTGTGAAACCCTAGATTATCATGATAACTCTAAATAAGGGAGCACCCTGAAAAGGTGTAAGGCCTCTTATTCACTTAACACCCTGAAAAGGTGTGACACCCTGAAAAGGTGTTTGGAACTTGGAATTGACGGAATGGAAATAGGACCGCTAATCTTTGAGTAGTTAACTGTATTCGTTATATGCAGTTAGTATTTGAACTGATATATGATCTTTGGAATTATCAATTGAGTCCGTTCTTTTGGTCACTTCTCCTTAGCTATCAGAGAAGTCCGTATGAACTTACTGAGCATTGTTCGCTCACCCTTTCTCTAATAATCTTTTTCAGGTAACGACCTAAAGAAGTAGACGGATCGCTAGATGAAGCTGTCCGTGTCAGTTACATTAAGACTTTATAGTTTATTTTGTTTAGCTAGTGGTTATACTGGCTTGAAGACATAGTATTTAATTTCGCTTCCGCATTTATTATTGAATTGATGATTGGAGACTAGCCGTTGGGCTGTTTAAGTTGGATTTTGTAAGACAACTGTTGGTATTTCCATGTTTTATGGATTTATTTACTTTATGAAAATCTGGGTCGTTACATGTTTGGTTTGGTAAAAGCTTATAAAGCTCGGGTTAGTAATCGATGATAAGCAAGCCTTACTATTTTTTTCCCCTAAAAGAAGCTGCTCGAGAAGACCAAACCAAGCATGAACACTTTTCAAGCTCAAAAATATTATCAAATATGTATGAACATTTAAGTATTCCAGTTAGCTTGTTTATTTAATCATTACCCTAAGAAGGAAGAACCCTAAACAACAAATTTATAAATACTAGACCTCTTTAAGATCCCCTTTCAAACAACCAATTTTCCTAGGTTGAAAGATCCGACCCGAAAAGTGATCATTCATCAATGAAATATCAAAATATAGAATGATCCAGGCTGTACTCATTTCCTATTCATTAGACCAATCAAGAAAATGTAGAACCTATTTATAAATTTTCCTTACTTTTCCATCTACAAAGCTGAAAGGATGTCAGAAATCTTTTTAGGCATCTTTAATAGATCCTTCTTTTCTTGATCAAAATTTATTGTTTCTATTTACTCTGATATAATGAAAATATATTTCCGCTCAAGAAAGGCACTACCCGTGAAGAACAAGAAAAGCAGCATATACCGTTCGGGTAAACGACCAAGATGTGCAACGTAGTCTCCGATTTTCATCAATTAATGCAACGTACAAGCTAGCCATTGCATTGTTCATCGTACTTTAACAAAATATATCAAATGATGCAATGTACAATATTTTTTCTAATGCCGTTAAAAATTCTAACAGAAGTATGACTTGTCAACTGAGTTGCTATTTGATTAATCTAGTCAGCATTTTTTGAGGGTAAAAATGTAAACTTTTGTTAAAAAACTAACAAAGCGTTTCTTTAATAATCCAAAAAAGGTAACGAAAGTTTCTTCTATCATCAAAGTGAAACCCGATAACCACCCCACCACACACGCACTGCCCTTCTAAAACCCGATAACCACTACCTATCACCCATCCAACGACCACCCTTCCGACAAGCAATCGTCTATCACCCAATTCCGGCACAATCCCCATTGAATCACACCAGTATTATCAACCCAGGCAACAAAAAGGAGGAACTAATCTTAAAAAAAATCACAATCATCTCTCCCATTATCAAAAATCAAAACAAAAAATGAATTGAAATTCCAGATCTATATAACTAGATCTGGGTTTCAATATCTTAGATCTGGGTTTCCTCAATTGCACTCAATGATAAAGAACGATGAATCTTTGTTAGGGAGTTTAAATGAGGTGGTTAGGAGATAAATGAGGTTTGTTAGATGCTTTTGGAACTTAGTGATGCATGAAAGGCGTTATGTAAAGTGGTTTGAAATATTTGGAATTTAGTGTTACATGAAGGGAGTTATCTCTTAAGGGCCTTGTAATGCTTGTCCCTAGTCGATAAGATCAAGGTAGCCCTTTGACAAAGAAAAAATATCGTTAAGTGCTAATTAAATACAATACTTAATCCATATACACATGCAAAAATGCACTAAGACAAATCAGAAAGGAAAGAGAGATTAGATATTGGATGTTTCAATCTACAATAAGGTGACTGATGCGAGCACGGTTTGCGCTTCACAAAAAAGGAATGAGATTTCAAAATCACATTATATTAGAGGGAATTTACAACCCTAACCATGTTCTAGTCATGGTTCTTTTCATGGGCCATGGTTTCCATGCAATATTTTGGAAATTATTAGCCATTTATGGATTTCCAGCATTTTCAGATTTTCTAGGTGAACTTCAACGGAACGCCCCGGACAATCTATAAGGCCAAAAATTTCAAATAAAATATGGATGGAGAGGTTTGAATGTTGTTAACCCACCACCTAACACAAACACACACACACACATAGATGAAAATCAGTCTGAAATTCTATCTTCCTCCTTCAATTTCCCCAAATTCCCCTTGCTCTTTCCCCCTCCGACAAGTTCAATTGAAGAAATTAAAAGTTTAATAACCCACCGTTATTAAAAGCCCACCATGGATGGTGGAGCCTTGCTATTGACAGGAATGATTCGATAAGATTGAAATCATAAAAACATTATGCAAAATTATGAGGACAAAGCAGGGATATAGAAGAAAAGAGAAGTGATTACCAGATACAAGTGTTCGTCAAGGAATCAGCTTACAAGTCGAGAGCAGATGTTCAACATTAATTCTTTTTTGCATGACTCCAGGGGGTTTGGGTGTGCGCTTACTATTGAGTCCCGTCGAAGATGATGGGAATTAAAAATTTGGGTTATTCCGTAGTTCTACCTCTGTCTCAGAGTAAGTGTCCACCTTTCCTTTTAAGTTTGTCTGAGAGTAAGTGTCTACTTCCTAAAATGGAAAATAATCTTTACTATTCATCCCACTCATTCTCTCTCATACTTTACTTTTACACTCATAACACCAATCAATTCACTATTCCCTACCCGACTTTCTCTCTCCCACCTCAATTTTTATACTCACAACACTTACATCACTTACACTTTTTCTTAAACCACTTCAACTTTTTTTAGTTTCCCGAGCAAATAGAATGGTGGACACTGACTCTGGGACGGAGGGAGTATTTGTTAAAAAGGCCCAAATGTCATTAACAAATTTTATCATAAATAATCCATTTCCAATAAAAGCCCAATACGACCGATTAGAACAACGAAACTACACTACCCAAAGCCTACAAACATTGTAATGTACTCCCTACGTCCCATACTTATTCTACTTATTTTCATTTTTGGTGTCCCATACTTATCGCTACTTACCCAAATGTTCATTTTTCTCTCTCTTATCCACTCACAACAATTATCCACTAATTTATTTTCTCTCAACTACTCACTCACAAAATTTATTTTTTCAACATATTTTCTTAATCCCTGTACACTCCCATTTGCTAGCATTAGGGAGTAGTCGCTAAAATTCCTCATTCTGAAAACCTCTCTCTCTCTTGTAAGAGACAATTATCCCACATCTTCTAAAGAGAGAAATATGGACCGGTATATAGACTTGAGGAGTTACTCCCCTTATCACCAATTGGTTTTAAGGTGGAACCTCCAACATAGTCCATTGCCGGCCCAGTCCAGCCCATGCTAACACTCGGGCCTCTCGCTTCTTCTTACCCCATCTCTAATTCTAAGATGGTATCAGAGCCACCGATCTATGGTGGCCTGACTTCCGCTGCTTCTACATGGGACACGTGCAGGCCGGCTACACTGCTTCTACATGGGACACGTGCAGGCCCAACGGCCCACGATTCTGCTCCACGCCACCCGATTAACAAGTCCACATTGTAAGCCTTGGCAAAGCCCGGCTACACGTGAGGGGGCGTGTAAGAGACAATTATCCCACATCTTCTAAAGAGAGAAATATGGACCGGTATATAGACTTGAGGAGTTACTCCCCTTATCACCAATTGGTTTTAAGGTGGAACCTCCAACATAGTCCATTGCCGGCCCAGTCCAGCCCATGCTAACACTCGGGCCTCTCGCTTCTTCTTACCCCATCTCTAATTCTAAGATCTCTCAAACGAAAAAAATCCCCCAAGAGCCCTGTTATTCTTTTTAAAGGAGACACCTTTTGTAAATCCCAAATGAAGTTTTTTTTCGAAATTATAATGTCACATACACCCCTCACTTCCGTTGATCAATTAAATGAAACTCGAAAAATAGCAATAATGCCCCCCGTTCCCTGAAGAAAAAAAAACCCTCCCCTCCCTTAACGTTCTTTATCTCATCCCCCACTTTAAAAAATACACACACGAATTTAGTCTCACTATTTAATTCTCTCCCCTCCCTGAATATATTTCCCACCTTCTACTTACCGCACATACCTCATAACGCCTTGCCGTTAAATAGCCAGATCTAGGATCCATCTCAGATCTGACCTGATATGCGTGAAGCTCGATGGTGACAACGACTTCTACAAAAAAATTCGACCTTGTCAACACAGATCTGGACATTCCAGATCTGATATTCCGCCCACATCAACTCAGTTTCACATAGTAGTTTTTTCCGGTGGTTGGAGATGCGTGAACTAAGGTTATCGTTGTCCAGTTCTGGTTAGTTTTAATTTCTAGCGAATGTATATTTTCTGCATGAATATAATGATCATATGTGTGTTTTGTTTGCCGGCAATGTCTTTCTTTTTCTTTCAACCCTTTGTCGAAGAATGTTAGGTTCAATAAATTGAAAGTGATTCCTGCGGGGTCCTTAGGTGGTGGAAAGAAGGCTTTTTTACGCATATAATTTTTGTTTTTGCTCTCTTGTGTTAGGGTGATCTACTTTGTTATGATTAGCTAAACTTTATGAGTAAAGAGATAGACAATTTTGACCAACAATTATGTTAAAGACTTTTACAAGCATATGATTTTTTTGTGAACTTTTAGAGCACTCAGACGCATCAGTATTTGTTAAAGTGTTATGGTGGAATAAGCAGAATGAAGCATATCTTGAGGAAGACAGATTCCACTATGTTACCAATAGAGTCAAAGAACTTGAAACAATAACGATACGAATAACAAAGCAAACTTGTTTCCAATATATTCAATGCCAAAGATGTTGGGTGGCAACCCAAAGTCCCACATCGGCAATTGAGGAGACAATTGTAAGGTATACAAGAGCACCCACCCACTTCATTAGTATGAGGCCTTTTGGGGGATGCCCAAAAACAAATCCGTGCGGGCTAGGCCCAAAGCGGACAATATCATACTAATGTGGAGAGTGGTGGTGGTGGTCGCGGTCCCTACAAGTGGTATCATAGCCATGGTTCATGGCCCCGACCGGGTGGACCGTGTGTGTGCTTTATAGGGTGGGGTTCCCCTTGTGTGACATTTGCGAATGGAGTCTTGCAATCGAGGGCGATGATGTTTTGCGGGCGGTTGGTACAAGGTTTCGCCGATATGGGCCAGAGGAAACACTGCGGGCCATAGCGGTGTGGTCCTTGGTTTGAGGGGAGGATTGTTTGGTGGCAACCCAAAGCCCCACATCGGCAATTGAGGAAACAATTTCAAGGTATATAAGAGCACCCACCCACTTCATTAGTATGAGGCCTTTTGGGGGATGCCCAAAAACATATCCGTGCGGGCTAGGCCCAAAGCGGATAATATCATACTAATATGGACAGTACGGTGGTGGTGGTCGCGGTCCCTACAAAAGAAGGAAAAGTTTCAAGATTGGCGAGAACCCTTACCTCCACCAAAAGATGCTCCAAAACAAGATGCTCAACTCAGCTTAAGCGTTTCGATCTAACATATAAAGAGCACAATAGTCCAAGAGTTAGAACCAACTAAAATACGTTCAAAGATCAACAACAATTAACATGTCATGTGAACTTCATAGAACAATACAATACTGCACAATTGAGTTTAGGTTCATCTTCTAAAACTATCATATACTCCCTCCGTCTCATGTTAGTGTGGACTTCTTTTCTATTTCGTCTGTCGCAGATTAGTGTGGACTGACCGAAAATAGAAAAGAATCTTTACTATTTCACCCAGTCATTCTCTCTCCTACTTTACTTTTACACTCACAAACACCCATCACTTACTATTCCTCCCAATAATTCTCTCTCCTATTTTTATTTATCTCTCTTACTTTTTCTTAATTTGTGTGCCCAAAATTTTGGTCCACACTAACTAGAGACGGAGGGAGTATAAAAAGTACTCTGAAAAATAGTTAAATTAGATTCAAAGATCATCAAATTCCGATGTTATATGAATTAGATATAATTTATCATAAATTGGTTACTTTCAATACGCTTCAAAATGTAGCAGCCACGAAAATGTTAAATCTGAGACTAAATGATTCATAATTGACTTAAACTAATTATCCAATTGGAAAGAGGACAAAAGACTAATGAATTTAGACTCAATAATAACTCGATTCCGAGGACGGATGAATTAATTATGATTTTTGCGAGTTTAATCGAGTTCGAATACATCTACGATGAATAGCTGCTACAGAAACAGAGTTTTGGCTATGTAACTTTTATGATTTTGAAACTTATTCCATTCAATAGATCTCAAAAAATTAGTCAAGTTAGACTAAAAAATCATTCCATTTGGAATTAAAATGACCAAGTTATGATCAATTCATGCTAACTAAATATTCTTAACAAAAATAAGGACTAAACTGAATTTATAATAAACCAAGGGATCAATCTGTAATATCGTGAAATACATGGACCAGATCAAAAATTTCTAATATCAGTTTTCCCCCTACCTTAACCAACGCATCAGCCATGAAACTTTGAAACTCTTTATTTCATAACATCTAAATTGGGCCTCAATCATATTAATTACAAGCATACAACCCATGTAGCAAAATTGGAATCAGAAGCCTCTACTTTAGCCGTGGATCGTGAAGATCAAATGGGAAAAATAAATGAAAAGGATGAACTTATGAAGGAATTGGCATGTTGCAAGCTGAATTAAATGAAGCAGAATTTGAAACGCAGGATAAGGATTTAGCTCAAAAGGGAAAAGCAATTGATGTAACAGGATGAATGTATAAGAGGGTTGAGGAAAAACTGAGGAAGCCAAAGGAGGAGGATGATTTTGTTCCGTTTCCACCAAAGAGGAAGAAGAATGACGAAAACAATGAAGACAAAGACAAACACGAAAACATTGAGATTGCTGATGATTTGCCATCAGAGAAGAAAAAAGCCAAACGTGTCCAACAACTCAAATTCAAGATAAAATTCAGTTACACAACAAAAATGGTGGCGCAACCAGATATTGATAAGTATAACAATTTAATGAAGGTTCAAACAAAGCAGTAAGTACCAAACACGAATTTTTATATTTTTGAATGATCTTTTATCATATGAATTAATTTATATTTATGTTTGTGCAGTGGTGATGCATGGGTACTTGGAAATATTCATATAAATGTTGGGGAATTGTGGAAGATTTCCCATGACATGTCTGCTGATGCCTGGATATGTTTACTCTTGCCTTGCTTTATAAACTGATAAATAAGTTATCTTGCTTTATTATTGAGATATAGGTTTCACATTAGTTAATTACGCGAAATAAATGTGTAGTGAATTTGAACATCTTTGAATATCATGTAAATGTAGTACATATCCAAAAATGATAAATTATTTTATCTGTTGTTTAAATATGTCACTGCCAAAATGTCTATTTATGGCAGATAATTGATGGTTACCTTCATATAATGCAAAAGAAATAAATGGACACTGCACCTTCAAACTCACAAAATAAGACTGTTGCAATCATCACTGCTAGTGCAATGGTAAATACACTTACATTTATATTTACTAGGGTCTAACCCGTGCTATGCACGGGTATTTTATAAGAACGACTTTTCTATTACTTTATTTACAGCAATATGCTAATTTAAGCAACTGAAGAGTTAGATGGTAAATATATGACGTAAATATAATATGTTATATGAGCGAGTTTTCTATTATTTTATATAAAGCTATATGTTAATTTAACCAAATGAATGGTTATACGGTAAAATATATAACGTAAATATAATTTCTTAATGTCAATTTAAGAAACACTCTTTGCTTTGAGAAAATAAATACCAATGAAGAAATATGTAGATAAAATAAGGGGTAAGAATAATGAAATAAAACATACTTATACTAATAAAATTAATGAGTCGATAGAAAGAAAATGATTAAGCAAACATTAGTATTTCTTGCATACTAAGTTAAAGACTTTAAATTATAGTATGCGAGATTCAAATTAAAATGCATAGAAATTATCAACTTTCTAATGCTTAAGTATGACATACTGAACATATAGTCTTATACAGATTGAGTTGGCAGAGTATGACTTGAACAGTGAGAAGTTTGTGATTTCTTTTTCTCTATGTAACTAAAATTAAATTTATTTTAGGTGTCTTTTGGATTCCTAAACTATCAATGTAATTCATTTGATGATTAATTGTTCATGAATGAAAAAAAAATGTTGGAAGGTGAAAAATTACCAACTCAAAACACTCATTAATTAAATATTTTAAATGAAAATATTTATTAATTTCTTTAAGTGACGCCCCTATTACATTAACATATTTTAGACTCTTGAGTTGCCCTATTACAATGTTCTTTAGACTATTGAGTAGAATAAATATTTCACAATTAATTTTTAATTTAAAATTTAGTTTAATTCATTTATCATTAAACTTATATTAATTTTCATCAATAAGTATTTGATGACTTTTTTTATTCCTCACTAATCATGATCATTGTAACTTTATAATGCTAACTTTGAATTAAATTATATTTGTATTATTATTTGATAGCAATTTATTGTTATGATATATACATTGAATGTATTTTAAACTTTTGAGTTGTCAAGGCTCTTATCTTATCTAGTACTATATACTCCCTCTGTCCCAGCAGAAGTGTCACTTATTTCCCTTTTGGTCCGTCCCAACACAAGTGTCACTACCTAAAATAGAAATGTTTTCATATATTTATATTCAGCAAACCCCACCATTTAACCCCACTCATTCTATCTCTTCATTTTCCACCACTCATTTTATTCAACCAACACTACTATTTACCCCACTCATTCTCTCTCTTCATTTTCTACCACACACCTACTACCTTTTCTTAATCCCCGTGTCCTAAAAATTGGTGACACTTCTGCTGGGACGGAGGGAGTATAGTGTATGGTATCTGTTACGTCCTAACTTATTGTTTTGGTGAATATTGATCATTTAACTAACGGGTTAAAGTTAAATGGTCTAAATTGTCAAGAGGGAAAGTTGCAAAAGTTATACAAAGGCTCCTTCAAGTTCCCTTACCTTTTCAACTGTGATTTTCACTACCTATCGAGGCCGTAAAATATTCTATATTGGACTCATTAGATAGGTAATTTAAAGAACTAGAGTATGTAATTGGATTTTGCATCGGAACTTTTAGTGAGAAGATATACGCAAAACACATTAATGGAGCTTAAATGGGGTAAGGTGGTCAAGTGCAAATTCTCATGTGAATCCAATTTCCACTAGCAATGTTTTATTTTTGTGTTGTCCAGTAGACAAACATGTTGAAGTTGAAGAAGAAAGAATTCCTTCCCAATAAATGAAGGCATCTATCCACAAAACAAGGCTTTAAAGTTTGAAGACCAAAGCATTGAAGACCAAAGGCAACATTGAAGACATCTTTGACTAAGCCAAACGGCTACATCCTCTCCTCCCTATAAATGGAGTTGAAAGCCTCCTATTTCAGTGTGTGTATCCCACACCAAATTACCCCACCTCAGTATGTCTTTTACCTAGTGTGTGCAGTAAACACCAATTGCACACACTAAGGTTTATACCCCAAGAACCCAACACTTTAAACCTTTAGCACCTCATTTCATGTGTGCTTGAACCACCTTTCCCTTATCCATTTACCGTGTGTCAACCCACACCAAATAGCTCTCCCTTTTATTATCTCAGTGTTTGCAACAAAAACTAGTTGCACAAACAAATATTGAGATACAACACCCTTCACCCTTTAACCTTCACACTTAACCCCTCACCCTTTTTACCTTCCCAATCAACCCAATCAAACCTTGCAACTATTAAGGGGGAACACCGGCGTGCCAAAAAATCGCTTCCATCCGACAACCATAATGTCAATCCAAGGAAGAACAATTTTTCATTCACACTTGTGATTTCTCTTTTTCTTTTTTTTCGCTTTGGAAGAAGCAACCTTAATTGATGAGTCAATTAAGTAGTGGGGGTTCGAGAAACTTGACTTATCAATTCTTGTAACTCTTGTAGAAGAGAATATTATAGTGAATTGATCTCACTTGTCAGGGACAGTGGGGGTGGATGTAGGAGATGGGTTTTGCCTCCGAACCACTTGAAAAATTCTCGCCTCTTGTCTCTTTTTATTTCTTGTCTTGCACTTTAATTTTCAATTTCATTTATATTTCTTGCTTTAATAAATTATTGCTTGATCACATAGACAAGATAAAATTGACAAATATTTTAGGAATATATGTGTTAGACAACAACTTATAGGCCATAAAAATTATCTATTCCGCTACGCATATTTCTCTATCATTTTGGCCTTAAGTGTGTTTTAATGAAAACCGGGACCTTTCAGTATCTATTAGAAGACATTCATAGAAGAACACATCAAGTTAACTTGTATAGTAGAATAAAAATTTAACTAATACTATTAATAATAATAATAATTAACATATATAGTAACTATTATGGTAAACTACTACTATTAACAGTAAACCAATAACATATATCGTAACTATTATGATTAACTAATACTATTAATAGTAGTGAACTTATATAATAACTATTAAGATTAAGTACTATAAATAGTACTCCCTCCGCCCCGGTTTAAGGTTCTTAGTTTGACTTTGCACGTTTATTAAGAAATCAAGTGCAAAACAAAGAAAAATGAGTCAAAAAAAGTAGAGAGGTGAGGATTTAATTGTCTAAACACTATTCATAAAGAAAATAGGTGAAAAGTAAGTTAGGTAATTTATGATTTTTTTGTACTCAAATGAACTTTTTGAGGGTAAGATTTTCCAAGGCACTATTCATATTTTTCTATTTATGGAATAAAGCACCTAAGAACCGTAAACTGGGACATACAAAAAAGGAAACTAAGAACCTTAAACTGGGACGGAGGGAGTAATAGTTAATTTAAATACTATTATAATTAACTAATAATATTAATAGTAAAAGTTAACATATATAATAATTATTATGGTTAACTAATACTATTAATTGTAATAGTTAACCTATATAATAACTATTATAGTTAACCAATACTATTAATAGTAATGGTTAACTTATATAGTAACTATTATGGTTAACTAATACTATTAATAGTAATAGTTAACAAATATAGTAACTATTATTGTTAATTAATAATATTTAACTTATATAAGTTAACTAATACTATTAATAGTAATAGTTAACTTATATAATAACTATTATTATTAACTAATAGTATTAACTAATAATAAGAATTCCAAAAGTCAATTATTAATTTGAGAGGTGGGGATGTGGCTTCATATAAATCAATCCTTGTCCACGTGGCGGCTTTATAGTCTTCCGCGTCGACTTTTATATATATAGATTTTTTCCCTTAAAATTACCAAATCCAGATAATCAAATTTTAAGACCACAAACTCACACAACACACATATTACACGCACAACACACAAGCACACAGTACAACACAGCAAAAATAGAGAACATCAACATTAATAGTTAAACTCCGATTTTTCTTAAAAAGACTCATCATATTAGACCTCAATTTCATGGTTCAATTTAATTATTGAACCACAATTCCATCTCATCAATTAGTACTATAGGAAGCCACTTCTGATAAAAATATATACTCCATCCGTCCCAGTTTAAGGTTCTTTCCTTTTTGGTATGTCCCAGTTTAAGGTTCTTAGTTGCTTTATTCCTTAAATGAAAAAGTATGAATAGTGTTTTGGACAATCTTGTCCCCATAAAGTTCATATATTACAAAAAAACCATCACTCAATCATCTACTTTTCACCCACTTGTTTTATGAATGGACAATTATATCCTCCGCATACTACTATTTGTTGACTCAAATTTGCCTTAGTTTCTTAATAAGCGTGTAAAGTCAAACTAAAAACCTTAAACCGGGACGGAGGGAGTACAAGTTATACAATCACACACATAGTAAGTACAAGAATTACAATCTTACAAAATAATCTAGAGAGCTTCCAGTATTTTTTTTTTAAAAAAAAATTCTATCGTCTGTTATTCTCTCAGTATCTTAATTTTCTCCCTTTCTTGTTCTAAAAGTCCTAGTGAAGATAATGAACAAAACATGGTGTACTTGAAGCTAGATGAGTCATCAACTAATGAGTAATACTCCCTCTGTCCTAGAATAAAGGTCTCCGTTTTTCAAACGTTAGTACGAAGAAACTTTTAGCGATAAATTTAAGTTGATTTAGCTATTCTAATATAATTGTAAAACTTGTTATTGATACACCAATATAAATACTATCAATAACAATTTTCAAATTGTTATTATGATGATTACATTAACTTCAAATTAGTGTTCAAAGTTCCTTCGTACAAACGTACGAAAAACTGCAACATTTATTCCTGGGCAGAGGGATTAACAAACATGTTCTACTAGTTAAACAATGAAAGAGCTTGCTTTCAATTTTTCAAGATAACCAACATGGCCACGTAGGCCCACTAAAAAATAAGTCAACTTTATTAGAGCTAACTCAAAGTTATTTAGAAAATTTGTGATGAGTTGACTAAATTTTTTAATATCTTATTTAGTTAGTCAAAGAATAAAAAATCTAATAAAATATTAATTTTGAATTTAGGGGTGTAAGTGCACTTTTATAACTTACTTTTTAACGACTAACTGGAAGAAGGTTTAATTTGGAACATGATTTTTTGCACAAGGTTTTTTACGCATTTATAATTTGTACGAGGTTTAGATTGCAATGACAAAGCTTGTATTACAATTATCTCGAATATGTATATAGAGTTGGAGCATCCCTGCAACTACACAGGCGCACAAGCAGCAACAACAGAACTTCTGATAATGCACAGTGTACAACAATAGACTAATCAACAAATGATAGAACTAGAGAAGCAAAGATGCATTTAGCACAAAAAATTTATTCTAAACCATATTCTGGAGTACAAATATTTAAAAAAAAAAAAAAAAAAAAAACACAAGAGACAGAATCCCTAGCTGTCTAGGCCATTAAAGACCTGTAGCACAGAAACAGAATCCCTTACCAAGAAACACAATGTCGATACGAAAATGAAACTTGAAACTTCGATGAGTAATGCTGAGACGAAACTGAAACATGAAACTTCGATGACTAATGCTGATACGAACAGGAACTTGAAACTGAAACTTCGATGATTAATGTTGATACGAAACAGGAACATAAAACTGAAACTATCCGTTACTACCAGACCTGCATTATTTACAAGCATTAAGCGACGTATAAATAGTAAATTAAGAAAAAAATATGGAGTACATTTTGTTATATCCAATAGCAAATCATGAGTAGTAAATCTAATGAAATTATGATCACTAACACCATATTTATAACTCACTGAACAATTTAAGCGCCAAATCTGGTAACAATTAAAACCAAAAGTTAGACTTATGTTTGGTTTGGTAAAAGCTTATAAAACTCGACTTAGTAATTGTAAGTCCCGGTTTTCATTCGAACACTCTTAAGGCCAAAATGATAGAAAAATATGCGCAGCAGATTTGATATTTTCTTAATCCTTATAGTTGTTGTCTAACATATATATTCCTAATTTCTTTGTAAATTTTATCTTGTCTATGTGATCAAGCAATAATATATTAAAGCAAGAAATATAATAGAAATGAAATTAAAGTGCAAAACAAGAAATTAAAAGAGACAAGAGGCGAGAATTTTTAAAGTGGTTCAGAGGCAAAACCCATCTCCTACATCCACCCCCACTGTTGTCAGCAGTGAGATCAATTCACTATAATCCACTCACTTTTGAGCTTACATGAATTGATAAGGCAAGTTCCTAGAACCCCCTCTTCTTAATTGTCACTACAATTAAGGATGCTTTTTGACAAAGCTGATTACAAAAAGAAAAATAAAATACAATGAGTTTACAAAGTTTTTAAGCTTGGCTAGGTGTGTGTTGTAACTGGGTGCTAAAAGTACAATGCAGGCACTTGAGTTGATGCAGGATCTTCAAGAGTGCAGTTGGTAACAAGTTGTTGTTGACAGCTTGTAAGGTTTAGGTGTAAGGGGAGAAAAAGGGATTTAGTGATGCAAGCACACTAGCGGATAAATGGTGAAGGGTAAATGGTTGGGTTCTTGGGGTGTAAACCTTAGTGTGTGCAATTGGTGTTTATTGCACAAACTAGGTGAAAGCATAGTAAAAGGGAGAGTGGAAATGGTGCTGAAAAAACACACTGGTAAAAAGGGTGTTTGATTTCAATTTATAAGGAAAGAAGAGGAAGTTGTAAGATCATGGCTTGCAAGACAAGTCATTTAGTGAATTCCATACATAAAATCATAAGTATAATGTTAATATAAAGTGTAGTCAATAATAAAATGTGTAGAATTCCTGAAATGTAATTTATCTATTTATGATGGGCAAAATGGTAAATTAACATTGCTAAAGCTTGAAAGGGTGTGGTCCCTAAATGAAGTGTCACCATGTTTACTATTTAAAGGCCTCTCCATCAAGCCTAAAACATACCTCATTCTTACTTTCTCTCATCTAAATTACTTCATAATGTTGGAAGACTTTTGAGAGATTAAGAGACACTTATCATTTAGAAGAACACTTCTCCCTACTTGTTCTTCACTTCTCCCTACAACATTCATAATGGATTCAACAGGTATTATCTCGCTTCCGTCTTCATCTTCTTCCTCAATCTTATTCTGAATATGAGTGTGGCATTCAGGGATCTTAAATTGTTCCAACAATTGGTATCAGAGCCCGCTCATTTTTTAGTTTGAGTTGAGTTCTTTAAAGAAAGCCTTTAAACGCTTTAAATTTTGATTCATTCTTCCTTTTGAATCATAAAGTTATGATGTTGATTAGAGACTCTAATTCATTTATAGAGTGCTGATAATCATCATATGAATTAAAGAAAATGGTTTGAAAAGTTTTGTTCATTAAAAATGGTTCAAGTAAGATTATCCCTTCATAACATGGTTTTATGTTTTAAGTGCATACTGTAACGCCCATCCTATTTCTTGTTAAATATTTGACCTATTTGTTAAATACTTGAACTTGCATATTATGTGTTAGTTTTACTTAGGTTAATTTATTAACTGCTTTAGAATATTAAGGTGGTTAAATGTCTAGTTTTGACTTTTGGGTCATTTGTGAAAATTTGACTTTAGGGGCCTTTTTGTTAAAAGCGAAACTTGAGGGGCCTAAGTGTCTTTTTTCGAAACTTGAATGTATATCTTGTTTGGGTTTGCCTGAGAAGGCATTTTACCCAATTTCTTCTTGTTCTTTCTCTGTGAAAAAGCTAGGGTTAGGTTTTTACCCTATTTTCGACTCCTCGAGCTTAAATATCCCTCCGTTCTTGATTCTGATCCCGAATAAATATTCGTGGTGTTGAATAGAGCGTTCCAGGCCGAACAAAAAATTATTTGGGTCGCTTTGATTTTTAACTAGGTAAGTTATTAGCTCCCCCTTGCTTGTAATAACATGCATAAATGTTATTCCTGATACTTGTGAATGTTAATTTTGTGTTTGGGACAACTTTTGTGGTACTTGTAATTCTGGGACAAGGGGAGTATATAAGACTTGGTAAAAATGGAAAATTATACTTGAACAATGGTTTTGAAGTATGCTTATATGCCCTGGGTTGTTAATATGTTAATAGAAAGTTACTCCTACGCTTGGGACGGAGAATTCTAAGCCTGGGAAAGAATTTGAGTGTTGCTGAAATTTGTACCGAGCGCCCGCCTGGTTACCCACCAAGCGCCCGCCCTTTTCAACAGAAGTTTTGGGTTTCAAATGTGCTTGGATGAGCGCCCGCTCGGTCTACCTCGAGCGCCCGCCCGGTCCCCTGTTCCAACTAAAGTGTTTTAAATCTAAATTGAAATGAAAGCTTATCCCCCCTAAGGCATATAGCCTTAGTATAAGATGTCCTAGCAAGTGTAATTGTACCTTTTGGGGGCATTGGAAATTAGACTTGAACATTAATACTTATAGAACTCAAATGAGAACTTAAGTATAAGAGTAGCAACTCTTCTTTATGTCTTGAAAGTGCTATGAACAAGCACTAATGTGTTATACTTGTTTTGAAAACAATGATTGTGCACCTTAGGGGCATTAGCATAAAGTCTTGAAATTGAACATCCTAAGAATAGGATTTAAGATTTTGTAAGAGTAAATGTATAACTCTTATACATGCTTGAATGTCCAAAAATTGGAGTTATAACTTGAAGTATAAGACAATAAAATCTTGTACATGTCTTAAACATCCATAGAAGTGGATTGAGAACTTGGATATAAGATAATAAAATCTTGTACTTGACTTGACACCAATACATATGTATGGTAGTGAACTAGAAAGTGCTATGAACAAGCACTTACGTGTATGAGACATGTTCTTGTTGTGTATGTGCAAACATTGCATACATTTGCTTGATACAGGGTGACTTCTTGATTACTTGAAGCATGTTCCTTGTTGAGCTAGTCCACTACTTTTGGATTAGTTCTTCTCCCGTAGTTCAAGTAAATACCTACTTGTACATTCTTGTGTGAGTCCAGCTGGTTCTCCTTGCTTGTTCGGAAATATATAGGTTCACGCTTGTCGCGAGAGCTGGGGCTTAAGTGACAATCGGGTCCCTATGTATTTGCGCTTGACCCCTTACTACCGGCCATAGTAAGGGCATAGCTTCCTTGGTTGGAGCAATAAGCCTGACTTAAGTGAATGCTAAACTCTTGAACACCTCTTGAACACCTCGTGAGTCTTGATCTTGAGAATGACACTGGTTACCGGGTCTTCTGATATATACTGAATAATCAGTTTCTTGTTATTGATCGTGATTGTCAAAGTAATACAAGCTACGACAACAATGGTATTCTTGGGAGGAATAAGGAAGGAAGCAATATCCTTTATAGCTTGCTTGTTTAGCCTTATGTGCTACTTGATGAGTGGCTTAGCCTCTCATATACTTGTTACTTAATGATACTTGATATATGATTACTTGAGTATCTACTTGAATTGCATGATAACATGTCATGTAGTTGCATCTAATAGCTTACTGAGATTTATCTCACCCCGTTCCTTGTTTAATTGTTTTCCTTAGATCAAAGGAAGGATAGTGCGCAGTGAGGCTCGACTTAGCTGGGAGCTTACTTCGCAGGTCGTGATTATTTTGGGGCTTGTGTCCTTTTACATTTGGTGAGGACGATGTATTATGGGTTTTGTAACTCCTTATTTTGGGGTAGACAGTCTTGTTCAGTTCTTGTTGTCACTAGACATCTTGTATAGTACTCTTGATGCCAGCTTATGTGCTAGGCATATCTTCCGCTGTATGTAAATAAGTTTGGTTTTAATTTTCTTGTCTAGAACTCGTGTTGTGAGCTAGTATAGCTCCTTACTCTTGAGTATATATATCATGTCAGTTTGTTATAGATAGATGTCATCCAGTTTCTCGTTAAGTTTCTTGTTCCTCGTTAGTCACTCCCACCGGGTTCGAGGTTCTATTAGGGGACCCCGGGACCTGGGGGCTTGTCAGCTTGGTATCAGAGCTACCCTGGTTTAGCTACCCTGTTTAGCTACCTTGGTTTTCTCTAAGTCTGGATAGGGTCTATGGCCTAGGTATGGGTGAGTCTTGGGGTGTTATTAACGCTGAGTGTTTACCTACAGGTACAATGAGTTCTGAAGGTACAAGTGGTAGTAATCAGCTGAGATCTATAACTCCTCAAGAAGAGATGGTTAATAATGTAGACTGGGATTATCCTAATCGCCTTACAAGGTTCTTGAAGTTGAAACCTCGCAGCTTTGACGGGGAATTTGATGCTAAGAAGGCAGAGGAGTGGATTGAGAGTATTGAGAAGATCTTTACAGCCTTGAGATGTGCAAGTGGTGATAAGGTAACCTTTGCAACCTTTAAACTTGAGAAAGCGGCTGAACATTGGTGGCAAGTGTTGAATAAAAGTTGGGAACTGGAAGGGGTACCACAGACTTGGGAGAATTTTCTTAAAGCATTCAAGTTACAGTTTATTCCAACAGTGGTCCAAGACAGGAAAGAGATGGAATTTCTTAATCTGGAGCAGGGAAGCTTGACAGTGGGGCAATACTCAACCAAGTTCACAGAATTGGCGAGGTATTGTGATCACTTAGTTCTAAATGAAGCCAAGAAGGCACATAGGTTTGTTAAAGGGTTGAAGACTGAGTATAGGAAGCAGCTTCTTTCTCTACAGCTTACTAGCTATCATCAAGCAGTGGAGAAGGCTTATGCTATTGAAAACGATATTGAAGAACACAAGGTGAAGTTGGGAACAACCATGACTGGTCGTGTATCAGAAAAAGCTCAGGGATCTGGTTCTAAAGGTGGTAAATCTGGCCGCCAAGATCGTCGATTCCGACAGCCAACTGAAATCAAAGGTAGTGTATCAACTGGTTCGAGGACAACAGTCCAAGGTTCCAGGAAAGTATGTGGTTTTTGTTCAAAAGAAGGCCATTCTGAAGACAAGTGTTGGCTAAAGCAAGGAAAGTGTTTATCTTGTGGTGAAACTGGGCATTTTATCAAGAATTGTCCTAAAGGCAGAGGAAATCAAGTTGGGGGTACAAGTCAACAGGCCTTAGGTTCCAAGAGAGATAGTGGGGGTCGACCAAAAGTTCAGGGTCGCGTGTTTGCTCTAGATCAGCAGGGTGTAGCTGAGTCTTCGGCAGTCATAGGAGGTACTATATTACTTTCTAGTACGAGAGCGCGAGTCTTGATAGATCCAGGCTCATCTCATTCTTATGTGGCATCTCATTTTGTGTCGCATTTGCATGTTCTTCCTGATTCTATGCCTTATGTGCTAGAAGTATCTTCCCCTATGGGAGATTGCATGTTTGCTTCTGAGGTTTACAAGAAATGTGAGGTTCTTGTGGGTGATCATGCCCTTCTTGCTGACCTAGTCGTGTTACCTATAAGGGACTTTGACGTGATTCTTGGCATGGATTGGCTTTATGTGCATCATGCATCTGTTGATTGTTATAGAAAAGTAGTAACTTTTTCTATCCCTGGTTTGCCTGATTTTACCTTTGAAGGTGATAGGCCTTTATGTGCTATACATGTTACTTCTGCTTTAAAAGCTAGAAAACTTTTATCTCGTGGTTTTTCCGGGTATCTCGCATGTGTGCTTGACCAGAGTTTATCTATTCCCAAGATGGAGGATATTCCTGTTGTGTCTGAATTTTCAGATGTGTTCTCTTCTGAGTATAGCATGCCACCTGATCGAGAGCTTGAGTTCTGTATTGAGTTATTACCAGGTACAGCACCAATCTCTAAATCACATTATAGAATGGCTCCAGCTGAGTTAAGAGAGTTAAAAACACAGCTTGAGGAATTACTTGAAAGGGGCTTCATCAGGCCTAGTGTATCACCGTGGGGTGCACCAGTGTTGTTTGTTAGAAAGAAAGATGGGACTCTGCGATTGTGTATTGATTACAGAGATCTTAATCATGTAACTATCAAGAACAAATATCCGTTACCTCATATTGATGACTTGTTTGATCAGCTTCAAGGTTCAGTAGTATACTCGAAGCTTGATTTGAGAAGTGGTTATCATCAGTTGAAAATCAGATCTGAGGATATACCAAAGACAGCTTTCCGTACCAGGTATGGGCATTATGAGTTTATTGTTATGCCATTCGGTTTGACAAATGCTCCAGCTGTATTTATGGATTTGATGAACCGTATATTCAATCCATATCTTGATTGTTTCGTGGTGGTATTTATTGATGACATTCTTGTGTATTCTCAATCACGGGCTGAGCATGAACAACATCTCAGAGTGGTATTGCAAGTTCTTCGTGAGAAACAATTATTTGCCAAATTCAGCAAATGTGCTTTCTGGTTAGAAGAGGTTTCATTCTTGGGGCATGTTGTGTCTGCTACTGGTATTGCAGTAGATCCTTCCAAATTTGAAGCAGTTGTAAACTGGAAGAGGCCAACTACAGTGACAGAGATCCGTAGTTTCTTGGGCTTTGCTAGTTATTATCGGAGGTTCATTGAGGGATTCTCCAAGATTGCTACTCCATTGACTAATATGACTTTAAAAGCTATTTCTTTTGAGTGGAATGACAAGTGTGAAGCAAGTTTTCAAGAGTTGAAAAGGCTCTTGACTACAGCTCCAGTCTTGGCTTTGCCTAGTGGTTCTGAGCATTTCATGGTATATACTGATGCTTCTAAAAAAGGATTGGGTTGTGTTCTGATGCAAGATGGCAAGGTATAGCTTATGCTTCTCGAAAATTATCTCCTTATGAAAAGAATTATCCTACTCATGATTTAGAGTTGCTGCGATTATTTTTGCTTTGCATAAATGGAGGCATTACTTGTATGGAACCAAATTTGAAGTCTTTACTGATCATAAAAGCTTGAAGTACTTGTTTTCTCAAAAAGAACTTAACATGAGGCAACATAGATGGATGGAGAAATTGAAAGATCATGATTGTACTATCCTTTATCATCCAGGGAAAGCAAATGTTGTGGCAGATGCACTGAGCAGAAAGACTTATATTTCTTGCTTGATGATTCGTGAATGGAAGATGTTTGAAGACTTGTGTGATTGGAGTCCTTGTGAATCAAATCATGGAGTTATTTTTGCTAATATAAAGGCTACTTCAGATTTACTCCAACAGATCAAAGAAGCTCAGGTAATTGATTCTGAATTACAGAAAATTATTAGTGGAATGAATGAAGGAAAGCAACCAGATTTTTCTTTCAACAGTGATGGAATTCTTACCTTTTGAGGCCGAGTTTGTATTCCAGTTGATTTTGAGATAAAGAAGAAAGTTCTTGAAGAGGCTCACAAAGCCAAGTATACTATTCATCCTGGAAGCACTAAAATGTACCAAGACTTGAAGAAACATTTCTGGTGGAACAATAAATGAAGAAAAATTGCTGAGTATGTGTCCAAATGTTTGACTTGTCAACAAGTAAAAGTGGAACATCACGTCCAGCAGGTTTGTTGCAACCATTAGAAATTCCAGAGTGGAAATGGGAGCATATACTATGGATTTTGTGACTGGTTTGCCACGTACCAGACGAGGCCATGATGCTGTTTGGGTTATAGTGGACAGGTTGACTAAGTCAGCTCACTTCTTGTCTGTTTCCATGGGATATTCATTGTCTCAGTTGGCATCTTTGTATGTTCAGGAGATTGTTCGACTCCATGGAGTTCCTGTGAGTATTGTATCTGACAGAGATCTTCGTTTACTTCTCGATTCTGGCAGGCTCTTCAGGGTGCCATGGGTACTAAATTGAATTTCAGTACAGCTTTTCATTCTCAATCTGATGGGCAATCTGAGAGACTTATACAGATCTCGAGGATATGTTGCGTGCTTGTGTTGTTGATTTTAAAGGCAGTTGGGATACTCATCTTCCTTTGGCTGAGTTTGCTTATAATAACAGTTATCAGTCTAGCATTGAAATGGCTCCATATGAGGCTCTTTATGGCAGAAAATGTCGATCTCCTATATGCTGGGATGAAGTGGGAGAAGCTAGACTCTTGGGTCCTGAAATAGTTCAACAATCAGTTGAGAGTGTGAAACTCATTCGAGATAGATTGCGCACAGCTCAGAGTAGACAAAAGAGTTATGCAGATCATCGTAGAAGGGATCTTGAATTCCAGGTAGGTGACTTTGTATTCTTGAAGGTCTCTCCTCGTAGAGGTATAAAGAGATTTGGGAAGAAAGGAAAGTTATCTCCTCGTTATATCTGTCCATTTGAGATTCTTGAAAGGAGTTGGGAAGTTGGCTTATAGAGTGGCTTTACCACCTTTTTATCTGGTATTCATGATGTGTTCCATGTATCTATGCGTTCGCAAGTATATGGCGGATGAATCACATGTTCTTGAGTATGAGGCTATTCCATTTCATTATCCTGCTCTGTCTTTTATGAGGAACAACCTGTTGAAATTCTTGACTGGAAAGAGCAAGTCTTACGTACCAAAAGGATTCCTATTGTGAAGGTCCTCTGGAGAAATCATGAAATAGAAGAGGCTACTTAGGAAACCGAGAAAGAGATGCGAGATAAATACCCGAGCCTATTTGAAAACTTTGGTAAGTAAAATTCGTGGGCGAATTTTCTTTAAGGTGGGG
>JAOWBW010001358.1:91167-281111 GCA_026119855.1 Campanula takesimana | reverse complement strand
CCAGATTCAATAAGTGCCGCACAGCGCTTCAGAATATGCCGCACCGCGCACCAGAATCAACAAGTGCCACACAGCGCATCAGAATATGCCGCATCGCGTACCAGATTCAACAAGTGCCGCACAACGCCATCATAATATGCCGCACCGCGCACCAGAATCAACAAGTGCCGCACAGCGCATCAGAATATGCCGCACAGCGCACCAGAACAACAAGTGCCGCACAGCGCATCAGAATATGCCGCAACGCGCACCAGAATCAACAAGTGCCGCACAGCGCATCAGAATATGCCGCACCGCACACCAGAATCAACAAGTGCCGCACAGCGCCATCAGAATATGCCGCACCGCGCACCAGAATCAACAAGTGCCGCAAAGAGCACTAGTGCCGCACAGAGCACCAATTTTGGTCCATGGTGAACCACTAAAATCACCATACTTCTTCCATCAGCAAAAGTCGCTCACACAGGGAGCGCATTTCTATCCTTTGTAATTTCAAATTCCTCTTTATCGAGTCTTTGTTTTCTCTTGTCGATGTCCTCGGCGGTTGTCTTTCTTTCGTCGACGCGTTTTGCCTCGCAATCCACGTCGCCGAGGGGCTCTGTAGACACCCCGCCTTGGACCTCTCACCCCGATTGCATACATAGTATTTTTTATTTAACTTATTTTTTATTAATTTCTGTTACTTCGGTAAGTTCCTAACTGATTCCGTTAGTTTTGGACTAAACTGCATAATAGAGTTAACTTTTAGGGTCATTCTGTCATTTTTCACCCGCGGGCGCTTCCGTCACTGCCAGTGAGCCGCGCGCGCGTCCCGCCCCAAAAGCCGGACCCGCGCGCTTCCCACTTTGGCAGTAACGGATTGCACCTTATTTCCCTCCCTTTTCTTATTTACAAACATCTTTTGTTGATCACAAAAACCATCTTTTTACATCCACATTCATCCCCCCTTTTCTCATTAACTCCCAATCCCAAATTCTAAGCCTTTTCCCAAAAACTAATATTTCTTTCATTTATTATTTGATTCTTTTATTTTTTCTTTTATTCATTTATCTTATTTGTGATTGGCTCATTCCATTTAACATGGATGACCAATTTCCCTCCATCATTTCCCTCTCTTTTTTACCTATAAAAACCATCATCTTCTACCTTAGAAAGGGACTTCTTTTTGGACTCCAACCTTGATTCACAACTACATTATACACAATTCTCCCCAACAAGAGTTCTTAGTAACAAGACTCTACACAAATTGTTCTACCACAATTTCATTACAACAACAACACTTTCAAGTCAAGATTCCAAGTCCTCTTTCTCAAGGTACAACTCCATTTTCTTCCTTTGTTTTCTTCTTCTTGATGTATGCAAGCCCCATTAATGGGACATGACCACATGACTACTTCACATATTGAAGTTAGTTAAGGTTATCTCCCTACATTTTAATCTTAACTTTAATTCACCATGTTAATTTCTCTTCATCTCTTAATGTAATTCTTTAACATTACTTGTTACATGTAACTTTATCATTAAATAAATAAAACAATTCTATTTTTTTCCCTTTATTTCCTCTTTTCTTCTCATCACAATTGTTAGCACATTTCTATTTAATTAATTGAAGGACATGTAAATATTAGAACACCAATAGTAGCAAGACCCACGTAAGCGGGGCGGAGTGGGTGTTTAAGTATTCCCACTCCGTCACCTAACCCCCGAACCCTTCTCTCCCGAATCTCTGGTTTTGTACATAAATTAGGCTATTTCTAGGTTTTTCTTATGTTCTTTAAAACATAGGTGGACGACTCTAACAATCTAAAACAAGTTAGACATCCTAGGATAATTCACCTCTCTAGCCAAGCCGTGGTTCCCCGGGGTATCGACACTCGACTCCTCTTTAGCTACAATTCTTCCTCATTTGGCGCTTCATTACCTATGAGTGTGTCGGTTCCAACTCTCTAGTTCTAGTTTTCTTCAATCTTTCAATTCATAAAACCATTGGTGAGTCTTCTCTGGTTTCATGATAGTACTTCTTACTTTGATTCATGGTCTCCTTTACTTCTTTCCATTCTTTGAAGTATCCCGTTAATGCTTTCCTATATTACATCCGCTTCTCTAGTGTAAAGCTTACTCTGATTTTTCAGCTTCTAGGTCTTCAGTTAACTTTTGAATCTTGATGCATATCTTTGAATTACTCTTTTCTTAATTGTTCTTTGCCTCAATTTCATCTTCTGGTTTCTTTCTAAGTCTGTCCTTAACTTACAATTAGGAATAAACCATTATCAATACCATATAACTCAAAGGTATATGACTATTATCATCAATTGCATAAGCAACTTAAAGAATAACGTTCTAGTGTAACCCTTCAAGTGTCACTCCTAAAGTGTTCACTTACATTCCTCTACATTCCTTGAGGAAATCTTTTCTTAGGTTCCTTCCTAAAATAGCAAGATTCTATAAAAGGAAAGTTTCCAAACTTCGAAAGTTTCCCAAAATTGAAAGTTTCTCTAAATAGCAGGTTTCCTCAATTAGTTCTTCCCAAAATACTTTGTTCTCATCAGAGTTCTAAAGCCCAACATCGTTAAGTACTACTTCTCCCAATAGTCTTAACTTCTAATTCTGAGGTCTCCCAAGTAATCTAAACCGGGGCTCTGATACCAACTGTAACACCCCAACTTTTCACTACCATTAAATAATAACTTATTTGAATAAATCCCAAATTCAAAATGCCCCAACGGCTACAATTAACCACAATTCAAACTTTAACTGGCATTCAAATCCAAACGGCTAGTACAAGTCACTAGCTCAAACGGTAGCTAACGGAAAATAAAGACTAGAACTTAAACGCAACGGAAAACATAACTATTAACTAACTTCTTCCAAAGGTAACTCTTATGCCGCCAAAACTTTGCGACTCTTGACCTGCTTATTTATAACCTGGAAAGAAATAAGAATGGAAGGAATGAGCGACAATGCCCAGTAAGTTCATACGGGATCCCCTCGGGTACTAAGAGGAGATAACCGAAACGAACGGTAACAAAGAATTAACAACAAAAGGATAACTCAATGATCAAACAACCACTCAGTTTGAAAACATTTAACTTGATGAAAATCAATTCATTACTTGAAAACACGTGGCTTCAGAGACAGTTTCCAAAATCACAACTTTTACACACACTTTACTTATCTTTACTTTACTTTACTTCACTTTAATTCATTTAGGGATTAAGCACGCGCTGTACCCAGGGCTTGGGTTTCTACTGACCGCACCCAAAATCGGTATATCATGATAACCTACGTTACTTCATCAAGCAACGCAAAAGGGGGTCCACATGTTCATCTTGAACTATGGATAACTGAAAGGGGTCCACTTATCCGTTTCGGGATTATGGATAACTGTAAGGGGGTCCACTTATCCGTTTCGGGATTATGGATAACTGTAAATCACTTTTCTTATTACAAAACTTCACTTTAAAGAGCTTTTCCAAAACAAGCTTAAATTTACAAATCTTTACTTGATTACTTTTTAAAAGGTGTACATCTCACTTCAGACACCAAGTCACAATATCAATCATACACATGATAACCCTATTGAACAATAACCATATCAATAGAGTGGGTAACAAAGGACGGAACAATTCCCAGAACGGAATAGTTTTTAAAATACTATCTAGCCACATAGATAGTTTACTTTAACAAAACAGAGATTGGGAATCCTAAACAAAGGATTGAAATCAAACACTACTAAGAGCGTAATCCCTTACCTTAGCCTTGCGTTAACTCTTCTTGCACAACCACGCGCACGTATCTACAATCAAGCGAAGTAACTATCTTAGACAAAAGTAATACTTTCTACTTCCGTCCCCGAAGTACATTACTTTACTTTTTATTAACCTACGAGTTGTATTCTTTAACTCCTTATTAATATTGGTATTCACTCTAGGGTTTGTACTATACAATAAACTACTACCCAAAATGTCCTTTAAGGTTTACTAACATACCTTTAGGGTTTTTATTAATCAATTCCCCACTCTCAATTTCACTATATGAATTACACACACTGATTTCACACTTTCTGCACACACTTACTGAGTACACCCACTTACAGACACACCCACTCACTCTGATGCACACACTCTGGTACACCCACCACTCTGATGCACCCACACACACTGAATACACTTCCAGAAACACACACAACCTCACGCACACACACACCAGTAACCAAACAGACACACGCACACACCCACAACACTACACAGAAAAAGGCAGTACGCACACCCGCACATACATACATGCACCCACACCCACAATCATTCTTCTTCCTCTTCTTGATTCAATTCAACCCAAACCCTAGTTCATCATAATCTTTAGGGTTCTAATATCAATCCATGGTAATAAAGAAAAGTTTAAGAAGATGGGTTTACCTTCTAGGTTGGTTTTTCCCATCCTTTCTTTCTCCCTTCTCTTTCCGATCTCTCTCTCTTTCCCGGCTTCACAGTGTCGCCGCCGCCTTCTCTCTTTTTTGCATCAACTTCTCTATCTCTCCTTCCGCTCTTTTCCTTTCTTTTGCGGTGGAAATAATAAAAGTTAGGGTAGGGTTTTAATTTATACTCCTAAGCTCAAAGAATCACAATTGGGCTAGGATTTTAACTAGTTATTATAAATAAAGACTTGGGCCTACTACTTAACCCAACGGACTCATTTTAATTAAAGAAGTCCACCCAATTAAAAGATGGAAAATCGGGTTATTACATCAAGAAAGAGTCTTCAAACGAAAAGCCATGTCTGAACAGCCACTCTGGCACGGTCGTGCTTTGAAACCAGCACGGCCGTGCTGTTTGGATTGGCACGGTCGTGCTTTGAATGTGGCGTGGCCGTGCTGAAATTGTCCTCAGAAGCTGTTTCTCGACATAAGTGGCACGGTCGTGCTGATTTTCAAGCACGGTCGTGCCAACTGGAATTTCTGACTTTGCCCTTTTGTTCTTCTCCAATTGTTCCATCTTTTACACCTTTGCCCCGGTTCACCACATGAGCTATGTTTTACCCCGAAAAGTACCTATATAGCCTGTTCCATCCATAAAACACCACAAAACACCAACAAGCATAAAATCCGCGAAACATAGATAAAAATGAATTAAAGTTAACTAAAATCTAACTAAACTAAGATGAAAATATAACATTATAAAGCCTTAAATGTCTATAAAATAGCCATTTATCACTCCCCCACACTTGAATCTTGCTTGCCCTCGAGCAAGTTTAAACATTTGAATAAAAGAGAGGAGTGTAAATGACAATAATAAGAAAAAAAAAATAAAAAATAAGAAAGGTTGTCAATTCTCCCTCTAAATATTGTTATTTAAAGTATTGACTTTATAATATGTTTTCTTTCTAAATTTTCCGTCCCAAGGAATTTGTGAAAAAGAATGTAGGATAATATTGGAGAGTAAATAAAATGTGTGAATGTTAACATAACATGAATAAATTTCATCGAGTAAAAGCATTTTTGAGATAACCAAATGAATTTGTGGATCACAAGCAAGGATTGAAAGATAAATTCACTCTTTAGAGTGCTTTGTGAAGAAATTTTTCATGCTTGGAAATACATTTCTTTAACTATGATTTTTATTTTTTAGCAAAGATATTCATATGTTGCTATGCACTTTGAATCACAAAAGATGAAAAGGCGGAGAATGGTAGTGGAAAAAGGCTTTGGAGATTAAATTGATTAAACGTGGCAATTGAGTTTCTTGATTTAAATAGTCACACTCTATAATGATATATTCATTTAGATATTCGAGTGGACAATTTACAAGAATATTTTATTCATTTATTATCCTTGAAAGTGGAAATGGAAAGGTGGATTTAAAATGAAAGTTTTTGTGATTCGGGAAGAGCATAACAAGAATGTAAACCTTTGGAAAAGAGTAGAAATGAGAGTTTTGATATGCATACACAAGTATGTTTTAAAAGTTTTCACAAGTATAATATAACCAAACATAAATAACCACAAATCCATTAATAAAGTAATGCTTTATTCAATAAGATTTAAAAGTCTATATTAATTTTAGAATTTTCCATTTAATATCCAATATAATCCTAAGTTATTTTTATCAATTTTTTCTAGAAGTTAAAGTTAGAAAGAAAAGATTTACTTAGGCAAATGATAATTATTGATAACATTCTCATCATAAATGGGAGCATTTTTTTTTAATTTTTTTTTTTGAAAATTGGGAACATTGTTACATGCATAAAAATAAAGAAAACTTACTAAAAGAGAAAAAACTAGCATGCAATTAAAAAAAAAAAAGCGGATAAAAATATAATATACTCCCCCACACTTAAACTAAACATTGTCCCTAATGTTTTTAAGAAAGTAAAAATTGGGCAAGAAAGTAAATGGGGACGGGGAATAAGAGATACTCACTGCGGTGGTGGTTGTGGTGGAAAATTCTCCCAATATGCTATCCCGTAGTGGTAAATCTGATCATCGATCCCTTGGACATGATCCATACGTCTCTCTATGTTACCTTGAAAGAGGTTAAAATTTTGGGATAGTTGGTTGACGGTTTGGAACATTTGGTTATTTTGAAGGGCCATTTGGTCGAATCTTTGGAAAAAGTCGGGAGGCATTTGTGGGTTTGGTGAAACTGCCCTTGCTCTTCATTATCATCATCGTCCCCTATGGTTTTAGGGAAAATCCAAGAGTCGGGTGGGTTAGACAAGGGGTATGTTGGGGTTAGGCAAAATGGTGTATGGTGTGTTATCCGGCCCGAGCAACCAAATGAATTGCCGTCTATTATCGGTACCTCGAATCATTTTCATGTTTCTTAAGGCCTCTAGGTTAAGCTTTGTGGAGTCTGAGACGGCTTTTAAATTCTCCATAATTTCTAAACCCATACCCCTCGCAAGAATCGTTATCAACCCCCCCCCCCCAAAATGGATCTCACCTCTCCAATCCTCACTTTGAAATTCTTTTAAATGATGGATAAACCAAAAAGCCAAGTTAAAATTATTACCTCTATGAACAAACACCCATAATAAGTACAACTCTCGACTATTTATTGTCACCTTTTCCTTCCTTCCAAAGATGGTACAAGAATAAAGTCGGTGGATGACCCTAAGGACGGGGTGGATTATGGAAGAGGCCTTGGCTTTCCTAGGGTTGTAATGAGGTGACCCGGTTAACTGGTTCCAAAACATCCCATCATTGTACCCAAAAGCGAAGTTATTATCAAAACCTAAATGCAATGGCCAACCAAAAATCTCATTGACTCGGGTGAAAGATAGAGTGTGGTCATGATTGAACAAACGAAAGTCAATATAAGACTCGAATATTTCTTGACCCTCTTCAGAAAGCTCAAGCTCCGTTCTAGTTCTAAAATATGACAAAAACTCTAGGGTTAAACTCTCATAAGTTTTGGCATTTAGAGACAATAAATTGACATAGCCTTGGTACTCGTGCAAAAATTTTATATTATCAAAAATTCCCAATCTTTGGAGGGTTGGTTCGTCAGGGAATTGAGTGGCCTTTACTCGACTATGGAGTAGGTTTTGGAGAATTTTATCCTGCTGAACACTTGTACATTCTATACCCAAGTTGTTGCTGGGTTGTTCTATGCTAGGGTTGGCTTCTTGCCTACTTCTCTTGGATGGATTTTTGGCAATTCCCTTTCCTTTATCATTTCTACCAGACATGGTGAACTCAATGAAAATTTCTCAAAACTTGCTTTAAAGTGAAAAGAGTGAAGAAAAATTTTGTTACCTGGAACTTAGAGTAATGACCTCGAACTTCTGTAAATCCTTGTTCTTCTTCTTCCAGTAGCCTTGATGTCTCCCAAAAACCAAGTCTTGAAGCTCAATTTGACCCATATTCGAAAATTTGAAATTGGGGCAAAATGCTAGGGTTTCGAGTCTTCTTTTGAAATTGGGTTGATTTTGGGTTTGTTGATGGTGTTTGGGAGAAGAATGGAGGTTAGGGAGATGTTATGGCTAGGATTCAATGGAGATTTGTGAGGAATGGTGAGAATTTTGGAGAGAGAGGCGGGTGGAGGTTTTAGAGAGAGAGATAGTGAGCTGAGAAGATGAAGAAATTTTGGGTAAAAATTGAAAGGGCCCATCTTTTTACTGAAAAGTTGCGTCTTATTGACTGCCGAGCACGGTCGTGCTTGTAAACTGGCACGGCCGTGCTGAAATTCCATACCAAAGCCTGTCCTTCGCACTAAACGGCACGATCGTGCTGGTTTTTAACACCCGATCGTGCCAATATTCGTCCCATGTTCCTTCCTTGCGCATCATTATGCACGATCGTGCTGTTTTATAAGCACGGTCGTGCCCCTGTTTTCTTCATCATTTTCATTTTTTTTTATTTTTTTTTTACTGCAAAACAAATATTAGAAAGACAAAATAATATATATAAAAAATAAATAGAAATAAAATAAAAGCAATAAATTAATCCATCGGTTACCATCCCGATGATGCTTGTTTAACGTCATTAGCTCGACGCCTTTCTTTTAATTGGAATGGGCATGGCATGGTATTGAGATGGCCTATTGTCCTTGACAACTCGCCATTGCATGATCGTTGGATTGATTGAGGTCCTATGATCTATGCACATGCGCCATCCATTTTTCCTTTTTAACGGGATTAACTCTCGGTAGTCCTTGCATGCTCTCCATCCCGTTTTCTTCTTTGGTGCTACTTCCTTTGACTTTTCAATTATATCATCACCTTCATCATCGTCATGTAGCAACCTTTCCAGTTTACACTTTTGTCATTGGCCCTTGATTCCTTTATTTCTTGGACATGCTTTTCATAAGTAGTAAGATCATCTATATGATCCCTTTTGAAATCCAAATTGTATAACATTTATTTCATTATGATTTTTATCAAAGATTTTATCCTTTTAACAAGAGTTTTCAAAAGTTGAGTTTTGCTTAGTAAATTCCATTTTCTCATTTCCCACATTTAGAGTAAGCGTACCCTTTTTAACATCTATAATAGCTCCTGCGGTGGCAAGGAAAGGCCTTCCAAGGATGACTGGAATATCTTGATCCTCCTAAATCTCAAGGATCACAAAGTCGACAGGGATGATTAGGTTCCCTATACGACAAGGCATGTTTTCCATAATACGTATTGGGTATTGTATGGATCGGTCCGCCAATTGGAGAGATATGGTGGTGGGTTTGAGTTCCCCTACACCTAGTCTCTCGCTCACCGAAAATGGCATTATACTAATGCTAGCCCCTAAGTCAAGCATTACGTTCTCCATGTTGCACCTACCGATACTACAAGGGATTGAAAAAGTTCCGGGGTCTTTGAGTTTTGGGGAAGTTTCTTTTGTAAAACAGCGCTCACATCTTCCGCCAATATGAAGTTCTCAAATTCTTCTAAAGACTTGTTTTTGAAAAGCATTTCTTTCAAAGGTTTTGCATAAGAAGGCATTTGCTTAACATCATCAGAATAAGGAACTCTAATATTTAAAGACTTCAAAATTTTCAAAAACTCGGCATGTTGATCATTAACCCCTTTCTTAATTAATCTTTGAGGATAGGGTATCGGAGGATCAAAGTATCTATTAAAACTGGGGTATTTAATCTTGTTTTAATCTCTTCATTAGTCTCGACCAATGGTGGGGTCGGACTATGGTTCTCAATTTCTTTGCCCTACGAGATTATAGCGGTAGCGTGCTCATTAGGCCTTTGGGGTTGACCGGGAAGACTCCCTTGTGGTCTATGCGATGCACTGGCCTGTTGAGCTTGTTGGGTTTCAAGCATCTTGTTATGTGCTGCTAGATTATCAAACCTACTATTCATTTGCTTGAAACATTCCCTAAATTCATTATTGATCTTTTCTTGATTGTTTTTACTTTCAATTACAAAGTCCATTAAAAGATCTAATTTAGATTTAGGTGGAGGGAAAGCATTATTATTGTTGAAAGTCTTTTGTGAAAATCCCATTGTTTGTGTAGAAGGTTGTGGGTTTAAAACGTTGTTGCTTCTATAGGAAAAGTTGGGGTGATTTTTCCACTCAGGATTGTATGTGTTTGAATACATACCCCCTCTTTGTCCATTAGAGGCAACAAAATTGGCTTGCTCACTAGAAGTAGTGTCAAGCAATAATTCACAACCTTCAAAGTTATGTGAGTTTGAGCCACATAACTCACAAAAAATGTTGACATTAGCCACGGGATTCACATTCAAGTTTTCAATCTTTTTAAGAATCATGTCAACTTTAGATGAGAGGAGACTAACAGCATCTACATTGTACTTACCTGGAGTCCCTTACGGTTTCTCCCTCTCATTTGACCACTGGTAGTGGTTCAAGGCATTGTTCTCTATCAAATCATATGCCTCGTCCACCACCTTATTCATCAATGCTCCTCCTGCTGCGGCATCTATGGTCTCTCTTGTCTTGAATGTGAGACCGTTGTAAAATGTATGAACTATCAACCACCTTTCAAGCCCGTGGTGTGGGCACATCCTCAGGAGTTCCTTATAACTCTCCCACGCATCGTAGAGCGACTCAGTTCCGTTCTGACTGAAATTAGTAATTTTGGTACGAATTTGAGCGGTCTTGCTAGGTGGGAAGAAAACGCCCAAGGAAAGCTTCTTGTACTTGGTCCCATGTTGTCAAAGAATTTGTGGGGACCGAGTTTAGCCACTGCTTTGCCTTATCCCTAAGTGAGAAAGGGAAAAGGCGCATTCTAATGGCCTCCGGTGTGACACCGAGAATTCTGGTGGTGTTACAATACTCCAGGAAAGATTGGATGTGAAGGTGGGGATCTTTAAGTGCCGAGCCCCCGAATTGGTTGTTCATAACCATGTGTAGAAGTTGAGGTTTTATCTCAAAGTGGGCTGCGTCGGCATTTGGTACTACTATGGGTGTCCAAGTACCCGGGGTACTCAGGTTTACGAAGTCCCGAAGGGTTCTAGGTGGAGTTGTAGCGGGTTCTCCTTCTCCATTTTGCGCCATTTCTTCTTCTAGGAATTCTCTAAATCTTCTTAACCTTTCGTGAAAGGTCCTTTTGGGTTCCGGATCAAACTCTTGGAGTAAGGTTCGGGTTCTTTTCATAAACTCCGAGAATACGTAATGAAATTTTCAAAGACACAAATTCTTCGAAGGGATGTTAAATAAACAAAAATAAAAAAATAAAAATAGAAAAAAATACAAAGCAAAAATTAAAAAGATAAACTGTTGTCCCTGGCAACGGCGCCAAAAACTTGTTAGGCCTAAACAAAGGCTTAGTTATAAATACCGCAAGTGCACGGTGTAGCTATAGTATAGAAAACGGCAAATGCGGGTCGATCCCACAGAGACAATGTTTACTTTAGAAATGATTTCTTTTGATAATAATTAGTAAAAAGAAGAAATGATTGGGGGTAAAATAGTTTGTCACTTAACCAAAAATAAATTGTAAATACTCTAACTTTGAATTAAAAACTCTTATATTTTGAGGAACTCTCGGGATTGGGACTCAAACAATAAACATTCATCAAATAATCATGCTCTTTAGATTTAAAGATTCATATTAAAACAAGGATGGTACGCTATATTGTGTCAACTTCTTAATCAAGGCTTAAAACACATGTATTTTAATACTAATTATGCCCTATCTCTCGATGGCCCATAATTAGTAAAAACCCATTAAGTTCATAAAAATCCAATTACTTACACTCAAGGACATCCCTAGGCCATTAATCTACTCTCGTGATTAATAAAAACCCAGTCACTTTGTATGGTTCCGTTAATCGAGATTCACCGCTAGGTCCTTCTCTCGATTAACTATGATTCATACAAATCATGAACGTCATCATGGCCGTAGGCGTTTAAGTATAATACAAAGAGATTGATTTAAGATGAAGAGAAGTAAAGTGAGCATGAATTAAAAATGATGAACATAAAATTGTACCAATTGGGATGAGACTTATGTACCCTATACTTTGGAAAATTTTCTAAAGAAGTTCAAGGAACATTTCATTCCCCGGGTGGATCAAGACAGGAAAGAAATGGAGTTTCTCAACTTAGAACAAAATGTTATGTCTGTGGCTCAGTATACATTTAAATTCACAGAGTTATCCAGGTAATGTACTCATCTAGTTACAACTGAGGAGAGGAAGGCAATGCGACCAAGAGAGATTTTAGTCATTACATAAAGCCACTAGTGGGTAAACAATAACAACTTTAGTTTAGAGTTAGCTATGAAATGATTATGACTGTATTTGGTTACAGTGATGAAGGTGGAGTTGTTGGAAGTCTTATTATCCTTCCTAATTAAGCAATTCAAACTTATACTCTCGGTTTAATACTCCTATTTATATACGTATTTCTTTCTCTTTCTCTCATAGTCTCACCCTTATCCTTTCTTCATCTCAACACTGTTGGGACCGCGACCACTCCTACTACTCCACACTTGTATGATATTGTCCGCTTTGGGCCCAGCCCGCACGGATTTGTTTTTAGGTCATCTCGCAAAAGGCCTCATACTAATAGAGTGTGTGGACACCTTTATATACTACGCAGTTCTTCATTCAATTGTCGATGTGGGACTTGGATTGACACCCCCAACAAACCTCCCATCAACTCAAGTACCTCCAGCGAAACTTGTACCGCCGCTAACACCATCTACTGGACACATCGCCCGATCACTTTTATTGGGAAAACTTTCAACACAAGGGTCTTTTCGCGAGATTGCACATAGGAGAATCTACACATCTCGCACGCGGTCCATTTCGCGTCGGGCCCATCAACCAACCTGGGCTCTGATACCAGTTGTTGGGACCGCGACCACCCCTAGCACTTCACACTACTATGATATTTTCCGCTTTGGGCCCAGCCCGCATGGATTTGTTTTTGGGTCATCTCCCAAAAGGCCTCATACTAATGGAGTGTGTGGACACCTTTATATACTAGGAAATTCTTCATTCAATTGCCGATGTGAGACTTGGGTTGATACCCCAACACACACCACCTTTATGAACCCTTAATTTTTTGCTGCATTTGTTCCCTCCTCATACTCTCCCTTCCTGTCAAAGATCTTCCATTGTTATTTTTGGAGAAGCAAGATCAATGAGGGAACATAGGCTGGTTTTAGTAAAGAAATTTGGTATATATAGACTGAGGTTGAGGACAATGAAAGTACCTCATACAACTCAGCTTGTTTGTTTTACCCCATAACTCAAAAATAATGTCCAATCTTGCTATAGAAAATTGTTCACATTTGCTTTGAGGGAAGCAAAACCCATGTCTAAAGCTGTACATGAAGGTTTGGTGCTTGTCAATAATAGATGGAGAGCACAAGAGAAGGAGAGGAGGAAGTGATAGGGCCGTCCTTAATAATTTATAGGTCCGGGTCGAAGTCAATCTAAGGGGCCCTTAATATTATTTATTTTGTAAAAACTTAATTTTTTGAGAAAAACACCAAAACGTAACTCTAAAAACCAAAAAATCCAAAAAAATATTTATTTTATCTAAAAGCCTAAAAATTAAATTTTCAATACCAAAAAATCCACAATTTAACGATTTGATTAATGTAATTGAATTTGGGGGCTTTACATAAATGAAAATTATTTTTTTTTAAAATAGTGATGCGTTGCGAATTCTCTATATATTATAGATGTCATCATTATTTTAGAGTTATTATTGAAATTATAATTTTTAATAGTTTTACAAATCTATTATTAAGATTATATTTAAAGTTTTATTATTATTGTTGTTATTTGTGCATTACACGTGCATCGCACGGTTTCGAATATATTATAACAATAATCGTTTTTACAATATTACTATCATTCGTGCATTCACACTATTTCAAAAAAAATGTAATTAATGATAATCTATATATATATATATATATATATATATATATATATATATATATATATATATAACTTCAAAAATAATTAATAATTTCGAACATCTTATACACAGTATGCACATAACTATAAAAATTTGTCCTATTACTATAATGGGCCTGGGCAAGCGCCTACCCCGGCCCTGAAAAGTGCTATACTAACCCAACAAAAATAAATGAATTGGTCACATAAGTTTAAAGGAAAATATAGAATCATGAGGATAATGAAAAAGGCGTATATTTCGAGGTCTATGCTTCCCAAGATGCAAAAGTGATTGACGTGCTGAATCAATTTGGGAAATGAGATTTCAAGCTCAAGTTTCTGTCTAACAAGTCTGCTAGAAAATGAGATGTGCATTATGCTTATCATAGGTTTTTTTTTTTTTTTATATAAAATTCCTCAAGGTAATTACTCTGTTTTACTTTTAATTTTGGACTATTGTTAAATTCATTTCAACACTGAATTTGTGTATGTCTTGTTTTACAGAAATGACCATCAATGATAATATGGATTTGATTGAAGCAAAAGAAGAAGAAGCGCAAGAAGATGAAGCTGAAAAAGGGGAGAAAGCTTAAGAAAAAGAAAATGAAGCTGAAAAAGAAAAAAAGTTGATGTCAAGGCTGCAAAAGAGCTGAAACGAATCCGTGTCATCCACCTGTTTATTGCGTGGAAGTAGCTATATAGTGGAAAACGTGTCAATATTTAGATAGCAAGGTAATAGTAGATAATAGATGGAGAGAAGGGAAGGGTTTGTTTTTGGAAATGGAGAAAGTATGGAATAGATTATGATGTTGTTAAAGAAATTTATGGCTAAAATTGATTTAATGAATGAAAGTACTATTTAGGATTTTAAAAATGTTTTGTTCAAACTTTTACATTGTGTTTCAATTGGAATACACATAAGGAATGAATGATTCATTATGAAAGTTAATTTCATCAAAAGTTTCTAAAATTCTCTTAATCATGGCATCAAAGTATAAGAAATTAACGTACTCCACTTTATATATATTTTATCTAAAAGCCTAAAAATTAAATTTTAAATACTGAAAAATCCACAATTTAACGATTTAATTAATTTAATTGAATTTGGGGGACTTACATAAATGAAAATTATTTTTTTTTAAATAGTGATGCGTTACAAATTGTCTATATATTATAGATGTCATCATTATTTTAGAGTTATTATTGAAATTATAATTTTTAATAGTTTTTCAAATCTATTATTAGGATTATATTTAAAGTTTTATTATTATTGTTGTTATGTGTGCATTACACGTGCATCGCATGGTTTCGAATATATTATAACAATAATCATTTTTACAATATTACTATTATTCATGCATTCGCACTATTTCAAAAAAAATAAATTAATGATAATCTATATATATATATATATATATATATATATATATATATATATATAACTTCAAAAATAATTAATAAATTTGAACATCCTATACACCATAACTATAAAAATTTGTCCTGTTACTACAATGGGCCTGGGCATGCGCGTACCCCGGCCTTGGAAAGTGTTATACTAAACTAACAAAAATAAATGAATTGGTCACATAAGGTTGAAGGAAAATATGGAATCATGAGGATGATGAAAGAGGCGTATATTTCGAGCTCTATGCTTTCCAAGATGCAAAAGTGATTGACATGCTGACTCGATTTGGGAAATGAGATTTCAAGCTCAAGTTTCTGTCTAACAAGTCTGCTAGAAAATGAGATGTGCACATTGATTATGCTTATCATAGGTTTTTTTATAAAATTCCTCAAGGTAATTACTCTGTTTTACTTTTAATTTTGGACTATTGTTAAATTCATTTCAACACTAAATTTGTGTATGTGTTGTTTTACAGAAATGACCATCAAAGTGAGATTATGGATTTGATTGAAGCAAAAGAAGGAGAAGCGCAAGAAGATGGAGCTGAAAAAGGGGAGGAAGCTGAAGAAGAAGAAGAAGCTGAAAAGAAAGGAAGTTCATGTCGCTACAATTGATTTAATGAATGAAAGTACTATTTAGGATTTTAAAAATGTTTTGTTCAAACTTTTACATTGTGTTTCAATTGGAGTACACATAAGGAATGAAGGATTCATTATGAAAGTTAATGTCATCAAAAGTTTCTAAAATTCTCTTAATCATGGCATCAAAAACGTACTCCACTTTATACATATTTTATCTAAGAGCTTAAAAATTAAATTTTAAATACCGAAAAATCCACAATTTAACGATTTAATTAATGTAATTGAATTTGGGGGATTTACATAAATAAAAATTAATTTTTTTAAAATAGTGATGCGTTGCAAATTGTCTATATATTATGGATGTCATCGTTATTTTAGAGTTATTATTGAAATTATAACTTTTAATAGTTTTACAAATCTATTATTAAGATTATATTTAAAATTTTATTATTATTGTTGTTATCTGTGCATTACACGTGCATCACACGGTTTCAAATATATTATAACAATAATCATTTTTACAATATTACTATCAATCGTGCATTCGCACTATTTCAAAAAAAATGTAATTAATGATAATCTATATATATATATATATATACATATATAACTTCAAAAATAATTAATAAATTCGAACATCCTATACACAGTATGCACATAACTATAAAAATTTGTTCTATTACTATAATGGGCCTGGGCAAGCGCCTACCCCAGCCCTGAAAAGTGCTATACTAAACCAACAAAAATAAATGAATTGGTCACATAAGGTTGAAAGAAAATATGGAATCATGAGGATAATGAAAGAGGCGTATATTTCGAGCTCTATGCTTCCCAAGATGCAAAAGTGATTGACATGCTGAATCAATTTGGAAAATGAGATTTCAAGCTCAAGTTTCTGTCTAACAAGTTTGCTAGAAAATGATATGTGCATTATGCTTATCATAGGTTTTTTTTATATAAAATTCCTCAAGGTAATTACTCTGTTTTATTTTTAATTTTGGACTATTGTTAAATTCATTTCAACATTGAATTTGTGTATGTGTTGTCTTACAGAAATGAGCATCAATGATATTATGGATTTGATTGAAGCAAAAGAAGAAGAAGCGCAAGAAGATGAAGCTGAAAAAGGGGAGAAAGCTTAAGAAAAAGAAGCTGAAGCTGAAGCTGAAAAAGAAAAAAAGTTGATGTCAAGGCTGCAAAAGAGGTGAAACGAATCCGTGTCATCCAACTGTTTATTGCGTGGAAGTAGCTATATAGTGGAAAACGTGTCAATATTTAGATAGCAAGGTAATAGTAGATAATAGGTGGAGAGAAGGGAATGGTTTGTTTCTAGAAAAGGAGAAAGTATGGAATAGATTATGATGTTGCTAAAGAAATTTATGACTAAAATTGATTTAATGAATGAAAGTACTATTTAGGATTTTAAAATTTTTTTGATCAAACTTTTACATTGTGTTTCAATTGGAGTACACATAAGGAATGAATGATTCATTATGAAAGTTAATGTCATCAAAAGTTTCAAAAATTCTCTTAATCATGGCATCAAAGTATAAGAAATTAACGTACTCCACTTTATATATATTTTATCTAAAAGCCTAAAAATTAAATTTTAAATACTGAAAAATCCACAATTTAACGATTTAATTAATGTAATTGAATTTGGGGATTTACATAAATTAATTTATTTATTTTTAAATAGTGATGCGTTACAAATTGTCTATATATTATAGATGTCAGAGTTTTTATTGAAATTATAATTTTTAATAGTTTTTCAAATCTATTATTAGGATTATATTTAAATTTTTATTATTATTGTTGTTATGTGTGCATTACACGTGCATCGCACGGTTTCGAATATATCATAACAATAATCATTTTTACAATATTACTATTATTCATGCATTCGCACTATTTCAAAATAAAATAATTAATGATAATATATATATATATATATATATATATATATATATATATATATAACTTCAAAAATAATTAATAAATTTGAACATCTATACACCATAACTATAAAAATTTGTCCTATTACTACAATGGGCCTGGGCATGCGCGTACCCCGGCTCTGGAAAGTGTTATACTAAACTAACAAAAATAAATGAATTGGTCACATAAGGTTGAAGGAAAATATGGAATCATGAGGATGATGAAAGAGGCGTATATTTCAAGCTCTATGCTTCCCAAGATGCAAAAGTGATTGACATGCTGAATCGATTTGGGAAATGAGATTTCAAGCTCAAGTTTCTATCTAACAAGTCTGCTAGAAAATGAGATGTGCACATTGATTATGCTTATCATAGGTTTTTTTATAAAATTCCTCAAGGTAATTACTCTGTTTTACTTTTAATTTTGGACTATTGTTAAATTCATTTCAACACTGAATTTTTGTATGTGTTGTTTTACAGAAATGACCATCAAAATGAGATTATGGATTTGATTGAAGCAAAAGAAGGAGAAGCGCAAAAAGATTCCACTAATTGCTGCTTCATCCACACAATCTGACAGCAACAACTTCCAGCAGCGATATATTCTGCTTCTATAGTTGAGACAGAAACTGCAGCTTGTTTGTTACTTGCCCATGACACAAGTCGATATCCGAGGAAATGACAAGTGCCGCTTGTGCTTTTCCTGTCAATGGTGAACGCTGCATAATCCGCATCTGAATAACCTACAAGTTTAAAATTCGAATCTTTGGTGTACCAAAGTCCAAGGTTAACAGTGCCGGAGAGATATCATATAATACATTTCACAGAAATTAAGTGCGTTTCTCTAAGGTCAGATTGTTAACGAGCGCAGTGTTGGGTTACGAAGTAACATGCGCAGCGGAATATAGCAATTAAAATTTTATGAAACCCAAAGCCATGGATCCGTTCATATGATTAAATCAAATACAACATAATGAATAGAGGAAAAAACTAACCCTTGATGACTATGAATTCTAGCTTTGAATTTGGTGAAGAACTTGAAGCTTTATCACGGACAAAATTCACGAACTTTGAAGATGATAAAATTCACCCTCTAGCGGTATCCACACCACGAACGAATATCAAGAAACTTCTTGATCTTGGTTGCTAGACCAACAATTATGAAACACACTTTCACAATTTAATAAAGAACTATATGGAATTATTTTGTGAATTATTTTGTTCTTCAATCCAAGATATCTTGGAACAAAATAATAACTCTCTCAAACTCTTTGGAGGCACAAAAACACTTAGGGCTAATGGTCTGGCCGAACTTGGCTTTTTATACACAATTAAGACCTATTCCAAATAGGAACCTTGTGCCAAAAACCTTCCCAAATCGAATTAGGAAATTTTCTGCCGCCAGACCAAGCGCCCGCCTGGTCCATACCGAGCGCCCGCTTGCTGTCCAGAAAACCCAGAATTTTCCAAAAATTCCCTTGAGGTCCTTCGACCCTAAATTCCAATACAGTCCTTTTATTTAAGATTCGTTCTATTGTGTGTGACCCCCTAGGATTATACTAAGTTGGCAATGGGTTCAAACATGAAACCATAAGATATGATTAGGTTCTAGCAAACTGTCATACCTACCCAAATAGTATAACTAGATACAAGTTCGCATTCTTTTTAGAACATATCATAATCCCTTTGTCCACGACGTCTTTGAACACAAGTCATGGTCAAACAGTCAACTTGTTTTGTTCAATACTTTCTCGATTCCGAATATGTTGATAATCCAAATGACATTGATCCAATCAATTCATTTGAGTCCGGCCGAACATTTCATCAACATCATTCCTACGAGAGGCCCAAGCTTGACATCTCTCCGTGGAAGGACAAATCCATTTAGCCTATTATTCTTCCCAACGAGAATCTGATTATGCCAATCATACCCTTTATAACTACCGTATTAAGGTAGCGTTTGAATATGTCAAACACAATGTTCATCAAGTGGAAGACTATAATAACTTCATGTCTAAGGATTCAAATGACATAACTAATATGAGATATATGTTCGACATAGACCATGACATAAATCTCATACAGCGGGTCATGTCCAGTACCTTGTTCCAAACAAGTACCCATAAATCTAACATGATCATCCCATGATCATTTAGCCTTTATACTAGTGCTTAACAAGTACTAGGGACGGAGATTACTATAAGTAAACATGAACAACAATAATAATCAAAACATCTCTTTATTGATATGAAATAATGATAACAATTACAACGTTTATTAAACGTGCCTAGGGCAACACTACCAACAATCTCCCACTTGCCCTAGGCCCAATCTCCCATGTATCTAATACCCATGGACCTAACATGACCATCATGTTTAGCTTGTGGAAGTCCCTTTGTTAGCGGGTCGGCAACATTGTCATCAGTAGGTACTCTGCATATATTTACGTCTCTCCTATCAACGATTTCTCGAATGATATGAAAACGCCTAAGTATGTGTTTGGATTTCTAATGTGCTCTTGGTTCTTTTGCTTGAGCAATAGCACCATTATTATCGCAATAAAGGTCTATTGGATTAGCAATACTAGGAACCACTTCAAGTTCAGTGATGAACTTCTTAATCCAAACAGCTTCCTTTGCAGCATCCGATGCAGCAATATACTCAGCTTCTGTTGTAGAATCAGCGGTTGTACTTTGCTTGGAACTCTTCCAGCTTATAGCTCCACCATTTAACATAAACACAAAACCCGATTGCGATCGGCTATCATCTTTGTCGGTTTGGAAGCTTGCATCCGTGTAAGCATTTACAACCAGATCATCTTCCATTCCTCCATAGACCAAAAACGAGTCTTTAGTTCTTCTCAAGTACTTAAGAATCGCTTTTACAGCTATCCAGTGATTTTTGCCAGGGTCGGATTGGTATCTACTTGTCATGCTCAAAGCATAAGATACATCCGGCCTAGTACAAATCATGGCATACATGATGGACCCAATTGCCGAAGCATATGAAACATCATTCATTTTCTCACGCTCATCGTTTGTGTTAGGACATTGAGTCTTGCTTAGAGAAACTCCATGTAACACGGGCAAGGTGCCTCTCTTAGAATTTTCCATACGGAATCTTCTAATGACCTTGTCAATGTATGTACTTTGGCTTAAACCAAGTAGCCTCTTTGATCTATCTCTATAGATCTTAATGCCAAGTATATATGCGGCTTCACCCATATCTTTCATTGCGAAGCATTTTCCTAACCAAGTCTTTACAGACTGAAGTGTAGGAATATCGTTTCCAATGAGTAATATGTCATCCACATATAAAATCAGGAATAGCACTATGCTCCCACTAATCTTCTTGTATACACAAGGCTCATCTTCGTTCTTGATGAAACCAAACTCTTTGACCGATTCATCAAAACGGAGATTCCAACTCCTAGAAGCTTGCTTCAATCCATAGATGGATCTCTGCAATTTGCATACCTTAGAATCTTGTTCAAAACCTTCCGGTTGTGTCATATACACATCCTCTTGTAGTTTTCCATTTAGGAAAGCGGTTTCGACATCCATTTGCCATATTTCATAGTCATGATATGCGGCAATGGCAAGCAAAATTCTTATAGACTTGATCATTGCTACGGGTGAAAAGGTTTCATCATAGTCAATACCATGAACTTGCCTATAACCCTTCGCTACGAGTCTAGCTTTGTAAGTATGCACCTTCCCATCCATGTCAGTCTTCTTCTTGAAGACCCATTTGCATCCTATGGTTTTTACACCTTCGGGCGCATCAATCAAATTCCAAACTTGATTGTCTTGCATGGATTGCAACTCAGATTCCATGGCTCCAAGCCACTTATCCGAATCAGGAGAAGACATCGCCTCTTGGTAGGTTGACGGTTCATCATTCTCAATGATTTCCACCTCATTACTATCCGTTACGAGAAATCCATATCTCTCGGGCTCGGATCGTAACCTACTAGATCTGCGAGTTGCTTGTGTCTTTTGAACAGGTTCCACAACTCCTTGTGGTTCTTGTTCTTGTTCCACTATTGGTTCGATGTCATTTTCTAGGTCTCGAATCTCTTCAAGATTTACTTTACTCCCACTGATTTCTTTGGAGAGAAACTCTTTCTCTAGAAAGACACCAGTTCGGGCAACAAACACTTTGTTGTCCTCTCGGTTGTAAAAGTAATATCCTTTAGTTTCCTTAGGATATCCCATGAAAATACATTTATCAGATTTGTGTGCTAGTTTGTCGGAGATAAGTCTTTTGACAAAAGCTTCGCAACCCCAAATCCTCATGAAAGACAAACTAGGTTTCTTTCCGCTCCATATCTCATATGGAGTCTTTGGAACCGATTAAGTTGGAACTTGATTTAGTGTGAAAGCAGCGGTTTCTAGGGCGTAACCCCAAAAGGATATTGGAAGATCAACTTGACTCATCATTGATCGAACCATGTCTAACAAAGTCCGATTTCTCCTCTCGGACACACCATTCCATTGTGGTGTTCCGGGTAGAGTCAATTGTGAAACTATTCCATAATTCTTTAGATGATCATCAAATTCTTGACTCAAGTATTCTCCACCTCGATCTGATCGAAGTGCCTTAATACTTTTTCCAAGTTGTTTTTCTACTTCATTTTGAAATATTCTAAATATCTCAAATGCTTCACTTTTATGTTTCATTAGGTAAACATACCCAAATCTACTATAATCATCAGTGAAGGTTATAAAGTATTGAAATCCTCCCCTAGCATTGCTACTTAATGGTCCGCATACATCGGAATGTATCAACCCCAATAAGTCGCTTGCCCTTTCTCCTAACTTGGTAAAAGGTGTCTTAGTCATTTTTCCAAGAAGACACGACTCGCAAGTATCATATGACTCGAGGTCACATGAACCTAAAGGTCCGTCCCCATGGAACTTTGAGATACGCTTCTCATTAATATGACCAAGACGGCAATGCCATAAATAGGTATGATTTACATCATTAGGTTTAGATTTCTTATTTATATGATAGACATTGTCATTATTTCCATCCTTGACATTCAAGACATAAAGGCCATTAAATGAATTAGCAATACCATAAAGCACTTCATTTAAATAAATAGAAAATTTCTTATTCTCAATAAGAAACTTAAAACCTTCATTATCCAAACAAGAAATTGAAATAATATTTCAACTTAAATCCGGAACATAATAACAATTGTTCAAAACAAGAATTAATCCGGAAGGTAAAGTGACTTCATAAGTCCCTACGGCTAATGCAGCAACTCTTGCTCCATTCCCCATGCGTAGGTCTACTTCACCCTCTTTAAGTAGTCTCCTATTCTTTAGTCCCTGCACATTTAAACAAATGTGAGAACCACATCCGGTATCCAATACCCAAGAATCAGTGGTAGAAAGGAGAATATCTATCATATAGATACCTGAAGTCGACGCAGCCTTGCTTCCCTTCTTCTTCTTTTGCTCTTCCAAGAAAGCCTTGCAATTACGTTTCCAATGACCAATTTCTTGACAATGGAAACAAATTGCATCATTTTGTGAATCGGGTTTTGCCTCAGAAGCCTTGGCAACACTTGCCTTGCTTATCTTGGGTTTGACAACTTTCTTACCCTTTCCTTTGGCAGCAACCTTCTTCCCATCATGAACTAAGAGCACGGGAGAACCTTTCTCCGCAATCTTCATCTCCGCAGTCTTAAGCATCCCATGCAACTCGGAGAGATTCTTATCCATTCCATGCATGTTATAATTCATCACAATCTGATTATAACTTTTAGACAATGAATTAAGAATGAGATCCGTGGCTAGCTCCAATGGGATTGGATAGCCAAGTTTCTCAAGGTGCTCTACATAACCTTTCATTTTCAGCATGTGAGGACTCACTTGTTGCCCTTCATTCATTTTGCAAGTAGTGAATGCAACAATGGTCTTGTACCTCTCTTGCCTAGCTTGTTCTTGAAACATGGCTCTTAACTCCACGCCTATCTCATAGGCTTCCAAATGTTCCAAACTTTGTTGGAGTTTTGAGCACATATTAGCAAGCATGAGACAACTTACATCTCTAGAATCATTACGATGTTTCTTGTAATTGTCTCTTTCTGCCCTAGGGGCAGTAGGTTCTGGTTCAGCAGGAAGAGGCCCGTCGAGAATGTACAACTTATCTTCTTGCCTAAGAACAATTCTTAGGCTACGGATCCAATCCATGAAGTTCGTACCATTCTCTTGGAGCTTATCCTTCTCAAGGATCGATCGCAACGAAATTGATTGAGTCATTATCTACAATTATGCAAAATTTCCAAAATTTAATAAGTACCGGTTTTCATTAAAGAAATAAATAATGTATTTTTCAAACAAAATACTCCCACTAAATTATATAACCTTCATATACATCCAATGTACAATATAATTTAATTGGGCTAAGATCCAACTTTAATTTAACTTTTGAGTCCACGGAGGCGGACCGCTCAAAAACTAAATTAATTAGGTAGACAATCATGTCAATCATATCCCATATGATTCTTAGATCCTTTTATGAGATTCTTTGAGAAATCCAATTTCCAAAGCATGTTTAATCTCATCTTTTGCCTAGGCCCAAAACCGTTGTGATGCCTAATTAAGTCCAACCATTTTAAACGTATAGGAACCATTCAATTTAATGCACCTTGCGGAGGCAAGCCCACATTAAATCAATGAACCTCATCTTGCTCATACATGAATAAAATTAATGCACCTCGCGGAGGCGAACCCACATCAAGATTACACATGTATAAACAAGTATTTTAATCATGGCATGGCAATGAAGGACTTAAAACTTTCTTTGAAGGTTCATCACATATAGCATATAACACATTTATGAGAACATAATATAAACATGTTACACATCAAGTTTAGCCACTAAATTAATCTCCATTAATTTAAGCATGATATTTATGTGTCATTAGTTTCTCTATAATTATGAGGATGAGACTATTTCAACTTCGGTTATTATCTCCAAATCAAGACAACAAGAAGTGCGGTCGAACTAAGCCATTAGGCAACCACAATCCCGCACTAATTCAAGAAACCAAGAAAGTAGTCCATGTGGCCGAAACTAAGCAATAGATGGTCTCGATGAACGTAGGCCAATTGCATCCACAATTCCATATGGATCTCCAAACTTTGAATCAAGAACTTTGTTTCTCAATTTTAACAATTATGAACTCTTCATAATTCTAACTTCGATTTATCTTTGAAACTTTGATTGCGATCAATTTTGGGAAACACAATCTCGATGAACGCAGATTAGCCATCCAAAACTTGAACCAATCTAGGAATCACAAGACTAAAACAAATAGGAAAATCAAACCCCAAAATCCACACACAAACCAACTACCCAAAACCCATTCCAGATCAGCAAGTCTGGACTGGTTATGTTACTGGTTTTGTTGAATTTATTGAAAATTCCATATTCAGATTTCAACCAAAATCAGAACAGATTCTGACGAGCGAGCGCCCGCCTGGTCTTGACCGAGCGCGCGCCTGAAGCAAGCGGCCACCTGGTCCCCAGCGAGCGGGTGCCTGATAGGTCAGAATGGTACAGAATTTTAAAGTTTGAAAACTTTGTCTCAAAATTAATTTTCCCCGATTATTAAAACTTTGATCTGATCAAAAATTAATAATCAAAATAATTCAGAATCCACCATAATTTTTATTGCGATTGAATCGTGCGATTAAAGTTGTAAAACAATAAGCCATATAAAATCACATAACACATAAACATCATATAATCCAATATTCATATCATGCTAGGCACATAAACAATTTATATACACAAAACATGATCCAAGTATTGAATTAATCAACATGAACGGGGCTCTGATACCACTGTTGGGTTTCGAAGTAACATGCGCAGCGGAATATAGCAATTAAAATTTTATGAAACCCAAAGCCATGGATCCGTTCATATGATTAAATCAAATACAACATAATGAATAGAGGAAAAAACTAACCCTTGATGACTATGAATTCTAGCTTTGAATTTGGTGAAGAACTTGAAGCTTTATCACGGACAAAATTCACGAACTTTGAAGATGATAAAATTCACCCTCTAGCGGTATCAACACCACGAACGAATATCAAGAAACTTCTTGATCTTGGTTGCTAGACCAACAATTATGAAACACACTTTCACAATTTAATAAAGAACTATATGGAATTATTTTGTGAATTATTTTGTTCTTCAATCCAAGATATCTTGGAACAAAATAATAACTCTCTCAAACTCTTTGGAGGCACAAAAACACTTAGGGCTAATGGTCTGGCCGAACTTGGCTTTTTATACACAATTAAGACCTATTCCAAATAGGAACCTTGTGCCAAAAACCTTCCCAAATCGAATTAGGAAATTTTCTGCCACCAGACCAAGCGCCCGCCTGGTCCATACCGAGCGCCCGCTCGCTGTCCAAAAAACCCAGAATTTTCCAAAACTTCCCTTGAGGTCCTTCGACCCTAAATTCCAATACAGTCCTTTTATTTAAGATTCGTTCTATTGTGTGTGACCCCCTAGGATTATACTAAGTTGGCAATGGGTTCAAACATGAAACCATAAGATATGATTAGGTTCTAGCAAACCGTCATACCTACCCAAATAGTATAACTAGATACAAGTTCGCATTCCTTTTAGAACATGTCATAATCCCTTTGTCCACGATGTCTTTGAACACAAGTCATGGTCAAACAGTCAACTTGTTTTGTTCAATACTTTCTCGATTCCGAATATGTTGATAATCCAAATGACATTGATCCAATCAATTCATTTGAGTCCGGCCGAACATTTCATCAACATCATTCCTACGAGAGGCCCAAGCTTGACATCTCTCCGTGGAGGGACAAATCCATTTAGCTTATTATTCTTCCCAACGAGAATCTGATTATGCCAATCATACCTTTTATAACAACCGTGTTAAGGTAGCGTTTGAATATGTCAAACACAATGTTCGTCAAGTGGAAGACTATAATCACTTCATGTCTAAGGATTCAAATGACATAACTAATATGAGATATATGTTCGACATAGACCATAACATAAATCTCATACAACAGGTCATGTCCAGTACCTTGTTCCAAACAAGTACCCATAAATCTAACATGATCATCCCATGATCATTTAGCCTTTATACTAGTGCTTAACAAGTACTAGGGACGGAGATTATTATAAGTAAACATGAACAACAATAATAATCAAAACATCTCTTTATTGATATGAAATAAATGATAACAATTACAACGTTTATTAAACGTGCCTAGGGCACCACTACCAACACGCAGACACAAACACTAAACATTATATCAGGCCGACTAGCAGTAAGATAAAGGAGTGAGCCAATCGTACCTCGATAGAGCGTTTGATCAACCTTTTTAACTTTTAAGTCTTTGTCGAGTTTGTTGCCGGTAGCCATTGGAGTATCATATGGTTTAGCATTATCTAGTCTAAACTTCTTGATTAGATCCCTTGTAAACTTTGCTTGGTTGATAAATATGCCTTCATCCATTTGCTTGATTTGAAGCCCAAGGAAGAATGTGAGTTCTCCCATCATGCTCATCTCAAACTTGCTTTTCATTAGTTTCTTAAAGCGCTTGCACAACAATTCATTAGTAGAACCAAAAATAATATCATCGACATAAATTTGAACAAGTAATTTATGATCATTATGTTTGGCAATGAAAAGTGTAGTATCAATTTTACCGCGAGTGAAGACTTTCTCAATGAGAAACTTTGATAATGTATCATACCATGCTCTTGGTGCTTTCTTGAGCCCATACAAAGCTTTCTGGAGTTTCTACACATGATTTGGGAATTGTGAATCTTCAAACCCAGGCGGTTGAGCTATGTAGACTTGTTCTTGGAGTTCACCATTTAGAAACGCGCTCTTCACATCCATTTGATATAACTTGAAGTTCTTTTGAGCAGCGTAAGCTAGGAAGATCCTTATAGCTTCAAGTCATGTTACGGGCGTGAAAGTTTCATCGTAATCAATTCCTTCCTCTTGCCTATAGCCTTGTGCAACCAACCTTGCTTTGTTTCTTGTGATGGTTCCATTCTCGTCCATCTTGTTTCTGAACACCCACTTTGTACCAATCACTCCTTGATCATTTGGTCTTGGAATAAGAGTCCAGACTTTACATCGTTCAAATTGATTGAGTTCTTCTTGCATTGCAACAACCCAATTCGGATCTTGGAGCGCTTCATTAGCCTTCTTAGGTTCAATTTGAGAGATGAATGCAGTGTAAGCATCAAAGTTTATAGCTCTCCTTGTACGAACCCCAACATGAAGATCACCAATGATGTTTGTGATTGGGTGATCTCTAACTTCACGGATTTCAGGAGGTAAGTTAGGTTGAGTCGTAGTAACTTGAAGGTCTTCAATTGGCACATCTTCACCAGCATCAAAATCATTAAAGTTAGGGGGTTGAACTGGTTCAGAATTGAAAGAGTGAGTGACACCGGGCGCAGTATTAGAATGATGCGCATTAGTGGAATCTCCAGGCGCATTGTACGGTGCAACTGAAGCTTCACTTGGTGCGCTATTGAAAAAACTTTGCGCAACTGATGTAGATGGATTTCCTTGAGTTGATGTATTCTGATCTTGTGTGGGCGCAACTGGAATGTACGCACCTGTCTCAATGGACTCAACAGAATCATCAGCAATATTTGGAGCGAAATGTGGCTCAAGGAGAGAATGTTCATCAAATGTAACATGTACAGATTCAACTATCACTAAAGTAGATCTATTGAAAACACGAAAAGCTTTAGAATGTTTAGCATACCCAACAAAAATACCTTCCTTGGCTTTGGCATCGAATTTACCTCTATGTTTGTTTCCGCTGTAAAGGATATAGTATTTACAACCAAAGATTTTGAAGAATGCAATGTTGGGAGTTCTACCACGCCAAAGTTCATAAGGGGTCTTGTTATGGCGTTTGTTGATTAGGGAACGATTTTGAGTAAAACATGTTGTGTTGATAGCTTCTTCCCAAAAGTACTTAGATAATTTAGCTTCAGCTATCATCGTCTTCCCCGCTTCAATCAACGTCCTATTTTTCCTTTCCACAACACCATTTTGTTGAGGAACTCCAGTTGTTGAGAAGTTGTGATCTATCCCATGATTGTCGTAGTATCGAGCAACACCGTTGTTCTTGAATTCTGTTCCATTGTCGGATCAAACACTAACGATGTCATCTTCTTTTTGGGTTTGGAGCAGTCTGAATAGAGTGGTGAGAATGTCATAACAATTGTCTTTAGAGATCATCATTTCCACCCACGCATATCTCGAATAATCATTCACCACAACTAGAGTATATTTGTTTCCTCTAATGCTTGCAGTGGTAACTGGTCCAAATAGATCAATGTGCAGCAGTTGCAAACATCTTGAAGTTGAGGGATTTGTCTTGCTGGAGAAAGACTGCTTTGATTGTTTGCCAAGTTGACACGCAGCGCATTTGTTGTCATGATGATCAGCAACTTTGGGGAGTCCTTTGACAAGATTGTCCCTGCTGAGTTTTGATAGATATTTGAAGTTCAATTGACTCAAGCGCTTGTGCCATAGCCAACTATTTTCGCTCACACTTTTAGCTACAAAACAAAGATTAGTACTAGAGTTCATATATTGGAAATCAATAATATAGATATTTGTTTACGATAACCGGTGAGCAATGTAACTCCAGATTTGCCATCCTTGATAAGGCACTTCTTTGAAGTAAAGTGGAAATCTAATCCTTTGTCGCAAAATTAAGATATGGATAATAAGTTGTGATTGAGTCTTTCAACAAGAGAGATTATTTCAATGCACACTTTGTCTTTCTTGATCTTTCCATATGCTACAACTTGACCTTTGTTGTTATCACCAAATGTTGCTGAGGGACCTCTTTCTTCATAAACATATTCAAGTAAGGATTCATCTCCAGTCATGTGTCGTGAGCACCTACTGTCGAGAATCCATTCATACGTTCTAGATTTAGAAGATCCAGCCATGAAGTAAAGAACCTGAAATATAGACATTAAAGCAGGTCCCCTTTATTCCTTTTCGGGTCCTAGAGTTAGCAACTGTTGACGACCCACTATTGCTTGACCTTAGGATTTTTAAGTCCTTTGGCATTGGGAGTGAATCTCAAAAGGCATTCCACGGCCTTATGTCCAGAACAATCACAAATAGAACAATGATGAAAGCCACCAATCACGTGAGTTTTCACAAACTCTTTACTTTTCTTAGGGATATCATTCTTCTTTGGGTCAGATGAATTTACCTTAACAAAATTTTTCTTTTGAAATTTTGGTGCGCTTTTTCTAGGAGGGCGCATAGGGCTAGGAGGCGCATGGCGATGATGCGCATGGCTCCTAGGCGCATAATGTTCGCTCGTAGAAGGAGTGCGCCTTGTTGCAAGAATTATTTTGATAGAGGAAGATTCAATTGTAGCTATTTCCTTCTCTTTAGCTTTCCCAAATTGTTTCGTTGGGTAGACATAATGGAATGTTTGTCTCTTGACTGGTTCCTGTCTTTTACCCATTGAATTAGAATGTTTTTTTTTTTTGGGAATTTCACAAGTTTGTGAGGTGTAAATTCACTTTCTCTTTCAGCATAGACCTCACACTTAAAGTTGTCACTAGTTGATGTGAATCCCAAGCCGCTTTTATCACCACTGGCTTTTTGGGACTCAAATATGCTGTCCATAGTGACACGAGAATTGGACCACTTATTTGTAATCTTTTTAAAATCATTAATTTGAGCAACCAAATCATCGTTTTGAACTTTAAGAATAGAGTTATGTTCTATTAGATAGGTGTTTTTAACAGTAGGAGGAGTCATGCTCTTTATCTGCTCCTTAAAGAGGGTGAGTTCAGATTTTAAAAGGGATTTCTTGGTCTTAAGCTGGGAAATTTCATCACATGATAGTGCTAAAGCTTCCTTCATACTGCCAAACTTACTGATTACCTTTTCAGCTTCTAAGAATAACTTTTCTTGCTTGGCAATATCTTCATCATGAGTGATTATAGGGATTGGTTCAACTTGTGATCTGATGTAGTTGCCTTTTTTGAGCTTGCTTCTTGCGCTCAGATCACATCTAGCAAATAACAATTCACCATCGGTTTAGCAGAATTAAGAAATCCTTGTTAAACAAGCTCGCTAATGGTTGGACCTTTCTTCATTTTCACTTCTTGAAAACTTGCAGATTTCTTGATAGGTTTATTCAAGACATTCATATCAGGAACATCTTTTGAGCAGTCATCATCGGAATCATAAGCATCGACTTCATCATCCTTTGCCACCAAGCACACGAGCCCATCATCAGAATCTTCATCACTCTCTTCCGAGTCTGTTTCAATCTAAGTGTTGCGTTCACTTGATGGAGATTCTTCCTCAGCAACCATTCCTTTGGGACGATTGAACTTTGGAGTGTGGCTGCTCTTTTTCTGCATGTACTGGAACTTGGGGATTGGGCAACTCGATGCAAAATGTCCTGGTTTCCTGCAATTAAAACAAACAAGATCTTCTTTCCTTTTTGAATCATGCTCCTTGTAAACTTTGGAGGGGCTCTGCTTGTTGATCCTTGCACTTTGCTGAAAGAATTAGGTTTTGAGAATTTTCCGAACTTCTGGAATCTCTTCACAAATAAAGCGAAGTCTTCGTCATCCATATCCAACAACTCTGAAGTAGAAATTTTGGGGTCAGAACTTTTCTCAGCATGTACTGGCGCAGGTGCTTCTTCTCTTTGCGCCACCAAAGCAATGGACTTTGATTTTCCTTCAGTTTCACTTATACGCTAAAGTTTGAGTTCATAAACTTTGAGATTTGCGTAAAGATTTCTTAGTGTCCAAACATCTAAAGTTCCAGTGTCTTCAAGAGCGCTAGATTTGTGGAGGTATCTTGATCCAAAAGTAGCGATAAAATTCACATTCAATTCTTTATTAGAGAACTTCTTTCCAAGTGAAATACAGAGATTAATGATTTCACAATAACGTTCATAAGTTTGTCTTAAAGATTCACTGGGGAGTTGAGAGAAATTGTTGAATCTCTTTTGAACTTCGTATCTCTTGTTCTCCTTGCACACAGTGTCTCTTTCAATATGATCTTCAATAGCATCCCATAATTCATTGGCGGTAGCACAATGCATGACTTGTTGTTTCATAGCCGTGCTTAGAGTGCTTAGGAGAATATTTCTTGCTTTCCCATCATTTGCAACTCTTCTAATTTCCTCTTCATTCTATTCTTCCTTTGGTTTCAGAATATATGGTTGACCAGCGTTTGTGCGCGGATTTGGATTCGCTTTCATTAGGATGTAAGGTCCATAAACTACGGTGTTATGAAGCCTTTCATCGATAGAGTTGAGATGGGTCAGAATGCTGAATTTCCACACGTCGAACTGATCTTCATCAAAGATTGGAACATGTGTGTAGTTAGCAGTTGCCGAAGGTTTTGAGTTTGCCGTATTGAATCGGCACTCAATCTGTTAAGATTGAAAAACAGAAAATGTTTTATAGAGGTGTTAGCTCTGATACCACTTGTTGGTCCCAAAGGGGCAATAAGGGTATAAAAATGCTAGAGGGGGGGTGAATAGCATTTTAAAATTCTTTTCAAACCCTTTTGCAAAACAATGGAAAATGCGCACAACTCAAATATTGGCTAAGTATAGCGTGCAACAGAGTGTGAAATGCACAGCGGAAAACTTAAAGCAGTCACTGATGCGCAGGGAATATGCACAGGAGTGTAAAATGCACGCGCTAAGTTTGGCTTAAAGAGTGGCGCAAAATGATACTAAGGCAAAAAGCACACAAACACAATTCAAACAGTGCAAGACAATCTCCAAAGATCAAACAAACCAATATATCAGAAAAGCTTTAATGTAGAATGAAAAGCACTATAAATAGACAAGCTATTTGGAGAGGTTCGATCGGGAAAAGATCTACGTCCTCTACCAAGGTGGTTAGTCTTGGATTTCTAATGAAGATCTTATTATGAGAGAGAGTTACAAGTTACAACGATTTAGAACAAACTAACTCAAATATCTATAATCTATGAAAGAACAAATCCTAGACAATAACCGGTATATCTCTAGAAGTATGATCGATGAGATCAGAACTTCAAGAGGGTGTGTGTGTGTCAGAAATCTGGGCTCTTTAAATCTATGAGATGGAGAGCACAAGATTCTGGTGTTACAAGACTTTAGGATCTGGGCTTGGTAAAGTATAAAGGTATGAAGGCTGTTCTTGAGAATTCTGAAAATGAGCAAGCAATCTTCAAATCTTCAAGTTTCTTTCTGAAAGCAAAACACAAGCAGCTTGGAAATGAGGAAGAGCGGGGCTATTTATAGTGGAGCTTCAAAAAACTAGCCGTTGGAGCTCTGAGCAAGGACAATGTGCTGGCACAATGTGATTAAGTGGACAAACTTCAAACTTCTTCTAGAAGGATGACAGCTGTCTTCATTTTGAATTTCAAACTTGAGGTGCGTCTCCATCTACATGTATGCTGAGTATGCTTGTTTTGTCGTATGTACACATCAGCACTTTGACTCATTCCAAAAAGCGTACTTTGTGTGAGAGCCCGCGCCCGTACCCGCGTAAGGATCCGTGCGAAACGCGGCTGGAATCCGCTCGGTTTCTCATAATGGTTACCCTCCTTTGGTTTTGAAAATCAGAGAGTCGCCACCTCATTTTATTAAGGAAAATAGATATAAAACCTTTTTGATTGAAAAGTGGGTTCGGGGGCTAAGTTACGAGAGGAGAAGGTGATTAGCAGCACTCCGCTCGCCCTTACGGTCTCTAGCATGCTTCCGCCTACGCTTCATTTTATTTGCCTTTTGATAGATGCGTTTTATGTCCTAACTTTTAGAAAAAGCGTGCGTTATGTACAGAGGAGTCTCCTAGTCTAGGTACGTTCATTTTAATTCACAACCGGGAATCGGTTTGGGTGGATTTCCCGATTGGTGTTAGAAAATGGTTTTGAACGTGTTAAAAAAGAAAAAACGTCCACGGGGAGGGGAGGGGAATTATGTATAGTAGGGGATATACATGTATACACAAAAAGTGGGAAACAAATCCCATAAATAAAATGAATGTCCTCGCGACGGAGCGTTTGTGGATCTTGACGTCGTCGTTGTCCGTCCCGAGCCGCGGTACCTGCCCTAAAATAATCCAAATCCAAAACTACAAATTGGGGATTGCTCCCTGAATGTTAGATATCATTTTGAAGTTTTTATGGATTTTTTGGATTAAATTTTGACCCCAAATATTGACAAGAAAATGCATCACAAAATCTGCCCAGAAAATATTCACAGGTAACATGGCACATTGATCACCAATTTTAACTATTTTAACTAGTGAATCTGAAGAAACACCAAAAAATAAAGTTTAAGAACACATATTGATAATGAATATTCAAAAATTTGGAGCCAAGAAAGTATGTTTAAGTTGCTCAAAATATCTCTGACATTTTAATGTCAGAAGCTGGAAGTACAGTGTCTGAAATTTGGTGGTCTAAACAAGAGAGAAAGAATGGAACTTTTACAGGTGCAAAAAATATATAAAAAAATATTACACTTTCCTTAGTTCGTTGGGAACAAAATTTGTGTTCTGACTTAATCCAAAAGACCAGGTTTTGACAGAGTTTTAAATACAAGAAGGCAGCATGGTACAGAGAAAGATACACTGGACAGCACATCTAGAACTCAAAGATAAGCATGAAAACCTATTCTAAACATGTAATATGAACATGAAACTTCACAAGAATGTACTTTAACACATTATGAAAAACTTTTGTGTTTTGATATAGATCTATAAATAAAGTTATGATAGAGAAAACAGCACATCAAAATCCTTGGTTGAAACTAAACATGCTGGGCAGATTATATATGGCATGAAGATGGAGGTCAAAACATGGCATAAACTTGGAACAAACCCATGGAACTTAGGTAAATTGTTTATTGATATATTATTAACATTATCATGTGTCTATTTATGAACAAACATAAATAAAAATGAGAATAAACAACAAAGAAGGAGATGAGGGCATAATATACACATGCTGAGCAAATGGACTATATCTTGCTGGGATTAGAGATCTAAAGCATGAGATTAACACCAAAATGAACTCAAGACATATATACACATGCTAGGACTGAAGTATGAACATTTAGAATATATAGAACATGTTTACTTACAAAGTAAAAACATAGATTACATAGATAATAAGGGGAATCTAGTCACTAGTTGACTAGATTCCCAAACAACTCATTTAAACTTACATTTTATCAAATCTATGATATATAAAAAGGAAACTTACCTAGATTAAGAGAGGGTGGTGTGCTTCCTTTGCTTCCAAGGGAAGGCTTCTTTTTGTTTGTTTTGATTGAAGTTGTTGTTGTTGTGGTTGTTGTTGTTGTTGTTGTGGTTGTTGTTGTTGTGGTTTGCTTGAGTTTGTGTAGTTGTTTTGAAGTGTTTGGAGTGGTGGTTAGTGGTGGAGGGGTTGTGGTGTTGTGGTGGTAGTGGTGGTTGAGTGGTGGTTTGATGATGGAGGTTGTTTGGTTGAAAGAAAGTGTATGGAGAGAGTGTATGGAATGTGTGTAGTGAATGTGTGGAGTCAATGTGTTTGTTGAATGACCCCCCTCTTTCTTGGATCAACATAGGAGTATATGGAGGAGGGAGGTAAGTTTTCTTGGACCAAAATGCCCCTAGAGTAGGGGTAGTATGGGGGGTGAGTCCTCTTACCCGAAATTCATGCAAGAGGGGTGGAAAAAATGGCCAAAAGTGATGGTGTTGTCTTGACATTGTGCAATTTCCACTTTTTGAATGCCACTTGTCAATCCTTGGTTGATTTTGGCCCATGTGACCCCCCCTAATGCAGCCATATGTCCAGGAAATGTGGGAGTAAACATGCATGATTTTCCGGCTCCGTCTTCCCGCTCCGTAACAGCTTGCAACTGCTCCGTCGTGCGTGTTCCGGTGTCCCGGTTGTCCGCGGGCCCAACTCAAAAGTTGTTATTCTCAATTTTCTGGTCAAGATGGCATATCTAGATTATGTTAAAGAGTAAGGAATAAAATAATATAATTTTAAATGCAAGGGATGATCGGTAAAAGGCTGTCTAGGGGTGCGGAGCCCGCCGTAGGGTCCCGACGCTCGATTTTCGAAGAATACGCCTGTTTACTCGGTTTTGAGCCCTGATCATGAATCCGTACATGGTTTTTCCATCCGATGCACCGATAAGGCGTACGGTAATCCCGAACGGCCAAATCTGGGGTTTTAGGTCAATTGTCGCGTTTAGACCGAATCAAGGGTTGGTTTTAGGGGTGCGAGATCGGGGTGTCTACACTTTGACTTGACGATTTCCAAGCTTCTAGAACATGAGGTCAGGAAATGAGAGAATTGACTAAGGCATATATGCGTGCGCATGAAAGCCATGCGCATAGAGATGCGTAGAGGGTGCTGCGCATGAAGGTCATGTGCATCACACTTAGTCATTTGCACATGAGACCTCAAATTCAAAGTATAAGCCCTAACCACTAAGCCCAGTCCATAAGAAGGACTTAGCTAAAAATTGAAGTTATAAAACTTCTTACATAGGGTCCTAAAGTCCTCAAAATAAACTTAGGTGATGGTACCAATCAATTCTAACATAAATTGGAGGGTTAAGTAATAAGCATACCTAACAACCTCTATCTCTAAATGAGTGTCTAAATTTCATTTTTAGGGAGATCTGAAAATCTCACCTCTTTGTACAATTTGGTGGCAAAGATTCATATATGATTTTGTAATCTCCATTCCAAACATTTAGTTTTGTACGTACAAAGAGACCGGTGAATAAAATTTCAGAAAAAAATATTTAGGGAAAAAGATTTTTTAAAATGGATACTCATTTAGGGATAGAGGGAGTACTTACAAAAACTCCAAAACCCACAATTATTTTGCAATCTTTTTATTTAATAATATTATATTTTTGACTTAATATAAAATATAAAATTCTATCTTGGATAATTTTTTTACTATATTAGTATTTGATGTTTTTAAAAAATTTAAAAAATTAGATATTTTCTTTATGTAAATTTAGAAAATTTGTTTTCACATTTATCTGTTATCTATTATATCTATCCATAAATAAACGCTGAAGTGCATTAGCACTTTCCCTCCTAAACATCCCCTTGCCAAGAATATTGGCCAAATACATATCCACAAGATTTCACCCCCTAATATTAAAATAAAAATTTCTCTAAATTAGTTTTTTAAATAATTTTTATTTTTATAAAAAATATTTTTTTAATTGATTTATCAAGTTGAATGTCCGTGCATTTAACGCACGGGTGTTAGACTAATTCAAATAGTGGTTGGATTTGGACAAAGGAGGATGAAAAGGAATTAACTTTGAAAATAATTATAATTTAATTACTTGATTTATAAATAAGAGATGATGTCAACAAATGATTTTGAAGGGAAAATTTTCAATGTAATGTTGCCAGTTAGCGTTTTCTGACTTAGTAATAGTATACTCCCTCCATTCCAAAACAAACTTTTCATGGAATATTAGGAACGAGAATTAAGGAAAAATATTGAAAAAGTAGGTGGTATGTGTGGGAAAGAGAGAGAAAGTGAGATATGAAATCGTAAGTGGATAGTTGTTGTAAGTGGAAATGAGAGAGAAAGTAGAGGAAATCTTTTTTTTTTTTTTTTTTTTTGAGTCAATGGGAGTTTCCAATGGGGCACCCAAAATAGCAAAATAGGAAGTCTGTTTTGAAACTTGAAACGGATGGGCACCCAGAATGGCAAAATAGGAAGTCTGAGACAAAGACAGTATAGATTAGGGACACATCCATTGAAATAAGGTATGAAAGGTCACAGCCCTTATGTTTAAAACTAAAAATCTATTTTAAAACCGCTAGTTCTTGACTATTTACAAAAAACTCGCAAAGTTTGTTAACTTTCTAACATAAAGTTAGAGTTTTCGTTAGGTACTTAACAAGAAGTGACAGTTACATTAATTTTCTAATAAAAATCATCTTTCTATTAAATCAAACGGATAGACATGCCATTCATTTCCATTTAACATAACTGTAACAGAAAACTAATTTTGTTAGGTTTTTGGATTTAAAAGTGAATATATGTTTTTCAAACATATTCCATCTTTTGATCTAACACATAGTTCAAATTTATATATTTTGGGTGCTCTTTGAAATTCAAATATCCTCGTTCAATTATGAACTTTTCAAAAATCCTCACATTTCATCATAAAAATATTGGGCAATGCTAGGGGCATAAAAGAAGTTCACAAATTATGGATACAAAATGAGGTGGCGATATTTTATTGGTTACATCGATAGTGGACCCGGCACACTCTAATTAAAAACACCAATCAAATATTGACACCTCATTTTGTAGACTAAATTTTGTGGCACTTTTTGTGACTTTATATTTACCCAAAAATATTATTTTTTGAAACAATTTACATTCACTATATTTCATAATCGGAAAAGTGAAAATGGAAAATAAAATTTTCCATGACTTTTTTCATCGCATAATTTTGTTTATTTAAAATGTCCTACATTTTATTATAAAAATCAAAATCAATATGAAATTCCATCAATCCTCTAATATGAATGAAATTGTTTTTTCTGTTTTAGATTAAAATTAAAAGACCACATGTCTTAAATTAAAATTAAAAGATCACAAGGGTTTATATCCTTTTAAAATAGGAGTACATTTTGGAGGAAACTAGTTCCTCTATAAGTTATAAAAAATGGTAAATATAAAGTCACAAAAAAGTACCACAAAATTTGGTCTACAAAATGATGTGTCAAAAATTTATTGGTGTTTTCAATTAGAATGTGCCGGGTCCACTATCGCTATAACCAATAAAATATCGCCACCTCATTTTCTATCCCACATTTTGTGAACTTCTTTTATGCCCCAAGCATTGCCCTATTAAAAAAATAAAAAAAAAATAAAAAATCCTTTTTTAACCCTTAAACCCCAAATCTTAAACACTATAAAACAACCTTAAACCTTAAAAAAACAAGACTTTTTATAACTTATGAAGCAACTAGTTTCCCAAAAAAACTTCTCTTAAAATAGTGCCCCTAGCATTGCCCTATTAAAAAAAAAAATTCCTTTTTTTACCCTTAAACCCCAAACCTTAAATACTATAAAACAACCTTAAACTTAAACCCTAAACCTTAAACCTTATAAAACAAGACTTTTTATAACTTATGAAGCAACTAGTTCCCCAAAATTTGTGTCTTAAACTCAACGACAAACCTCTGTCTCTACCTATTTTGATCTTTAGTCTCTAACCACTACCACGACCGCAATCAAATGTCAACAATAACAATTTATGACTATTATTCACTATTGAAATACATTGCAATATAGTAAACACAAGTGACATTTGGATTTGGATGTATTACTCTACTCGATCACAGATTTATTTTTATTTTTAAATAGTACTAGAGTAAGTGTCCACCTTTTTTTGCATGATAGCACGAAGGAACTTTGAGCTATAATTTTAGGTTGATTTAATTATCATAATGAAAGTATAAAACTTGTTTCTTAGACACCATTATATATACTATCAATAACAATTTTTAAATTTTCATTAAGATAATTAAATCAACATAAAGTTATTGTTCAAAGTTCCTTCGTGCTAACATGCAAAAAAGGTAGATACATACTCTGGGACAGAGGGAGTACGTGTTTTTCAACATCACCATTTAGAAAATGGAATGGACATAGTTATTGAAAGATTTGGTAGCTAGGTGTTGAGATTAGAGTCCTAAAATCATAAAAAGACAAGGGGAGAAAAGGAGTCTAAATCATGGGGGGTTGGTGGAGATCAAGGAGAGGTCAAAAGGGAGAATGAAATCGAGTAGGTGAAGAACAGGGGCTGCACGGCAGTGCACTACGGGGAGGAGGCTACTGTTTTGTGGAAAAGTAGAGCACGTCCGCTCCAGCTATAGTGCATGGCCGAGTTGCACGACCGAGTGGCCAAACGTGCACGACCGTGCACGTCGGCAAACATCCCAGTTTTTTCTCAGTTTCCTATTATGACTAGATTTTTTTTCGTGTATTGGTTTAGGACTTCTTTGTACACCTATATAAGCATAGTTCTGAGTTAGAACACATCATAGCACCATATTAAAGAATATTTAATAATATATTGGTTTGGCGATTGCCCCCGGACGTAGTTCATGTGTTGAACGAACCGGACAAACAATTATTGTGTTCTTGTGTGTGTGATTCTCTCATATTTGTGTTTGTGGGTATTGTGTTCTTAATCTTCGTTTCAACGGGGTACCACTAAATTCCCAACAACTGGTATCAAGAGCTTTGGTTAGGAGGATTAAAAGTTTCTTACTTTGATTATTTTGATCACGTTCTTGGGGACTTTGTGAAGCAATCATGATGAAGAACTCGACAGAGAAATTCAATGGTGTGAATTTCACGTTTTGGAGGACAAGGGTTGAAGATTACCTTTATTGTAAGGATCTTCATAAACCCTTAGTTGAGAAACCTGCAGACATGTCACAAGGGGATTGGGAGACGTTGGATCGTAAGACGTTAGGAGCGGTAAGCAGTGCTCTAACCGACGATGTTTCACGGAACGCGATGGAGGCCAAGACAACAGTGGGGTTGCTACAGGTGCTGTCAGACATGTAAGAGAAATTGTCTAATATCAATAAGGTGCACTTGATAAAGAGGTTTGCGAATACAAAGATATCGGAGGGTCAGACATCAGCGAGTCATAATGGCAGTTTTAAAGGTATGGTGTACCAATTGAAAAGTGTTGATATTACTTTCTAAAGTTAGTGCTAGCATGTTTTCTACTAAAATCATTGTCTGATAGTTGGGAGGTAACCGTTACGATGATTAGTCGTTGAAGGTACCGTTAGTATATACGGATGTTAGAGATCTTATCCTTCAAGAGGAGTTGATAAGAAAAGGGAAAGGGGGAGAAACTTTCGTAGATGGGGTTGCACTTAAGGTGGAGAAAGCTAGGGAAAGGGAGGACTGAAAAAGGGGGAAAATAAATTGGTCAAGTGCTACAATTGTAGCGCGAAATGTCATATTAGTTATGATTGTCCGGATAAAGAAGGAGATTCTCATGCACACATGGTGGATGATGAGGATGTATTAATCCTAGGAGAGGAGCAGTCGGGTGAAGATTGGGTGTTGGATTCTGAAGCTTATTGTCATGCTAGTGGGGATGCAAAGTCAATGGAGTGATATACACAGGGTGATTTTGGGGTTGTTTATCTTGGTGATGATATACCATTGAAGATCGAAGGTAAATGGGGTTTAATGATGAAGACACCTAATGTGGTTGTTTTACATTTACATGATGTAGTGCATGTTCCGGAATTGAGGAGGAAGGTGATTTCTTTAGGACAACTTGATGATGAAGGGTATGGTGTAACCTTCATGGGTGGGTCTTGGGAAGTCAAAAAAATGAGCTAAGGTGATAGCTCATGTGGTTAAGGAGCAGATGTTTTACTTTACCTATAATATCGATGTTCGTTCGGATAGGAGCAAGAGGCTAAAGGACCGGCCTGTTAGTGTAGAATGGAGAGACATCAAGAAACGGTGTCTTAGGGGGGAGAGTGACACAAAGTTGATCAACGCGGTGTGGAAGTCAAAATGCCCTAAAAGAGAGCTTGTTTAGACCAAGAGAAGACGATGCAAGAAATAAGGTATGTCCGAGTTTCAAGGGGGAGCATTGCGAGGAAGGTGGGTTTGGAGGGAGAAGGGGAAGTTGGACTTGCGGAGAGAAATCAAGGCAGAAGTTGATTTGGGGAAGCAAGAAGAATCTAACACGGAGGGGTTGAAACGTCGCTTGGTTTTAACTCGCCTTAGCATTTAAGCGGGGAGGCTTAGCAATGTCAAGTCAATATGGGAGTAAAAATGTGTTCTAAGGAGGCTCATTCTATGGTGGGAGTGATGGTTGTTCTATGCTTATGGTTTCAGTCTCTAGGAAGGAGTTTGTTGGGATTAGAGTCCTAAAATCATAAAGAGATAAGGGGAGAAAAGGAGTCTAAATCATGGGGGGTTAGTGGAGATCAAGGAGAGGTCAAAAGGGAGAGGGAAATCGAGAAGGTGCAGAACAGGGGCTTCACGGCCGTGCATGGGGAGGCACACGACCGTGCACTATGGGGAGGAGGCTACTGTTTTGTGGAAAAATAGAGCACGACTGCTCCAGCTATAGTGCATGGCCGAGCTGCACGTCCGAGTAGCCAAACGTGCACGGCCATGCACGTCGACAAATAACCCAATTTTTTTCTCAATTTCTTATTATTACTAGATTTCTTCCATGTATTGGTTTATGACTTCTTTTTACACCTATATAGGCATAATTCTGAGTTAGAACACATCTTAGCACCATATTAAAGAATATTTAATAATATATTGGCTTGGAGATTGCCCCCGGCCGTAGTTCATATGTTGAACGAACTGGGCAAAAAATTCTTGTGTTCTTGTGTGTGTGATTCTCTCATATTTGTGTTTGTGGGTATTGTGCTTTTAATCTTAATTGCAACGGGGTACCACTAAATTTCCAACACTAGGTTATCAGATAAAATAATATGAAGTTATTGTGTAAGCTCTGATGTAGTTTCACCAAAGTTCACACAAACAAAATTTGCAGCGGAATAAATAATAAACACGAGTTAATTATGACATCTACAACCATATGATGCAGATTTTTATTTTTACTTTTATGAAAACTGTTAAAATCGATTACAAATTAAGAAATCATGAGAAGAGACCAAAGATTAAAACACTAAACACTTGTATAAGCCTTATGATGCGCTGAGAACACGATCTTGGCTTGAACAAAAAAGCAAAGATGAAAATGAATCGTTTTGAAGAACCAAGTCTATCCTAGAACAAGTACAAAAGACGATGTGAACTACGATGTATTCTCATATGTACTCACATCCACAACATACAAAAATATTCACAAAAGGATAATACTCTTGAACTTTGTAGACTCTCTTAATACTTTTAGTGTGTAAATAATCTAGAGCTCTCCTCCTCCTTTAATAGACGTGTAGGAGTCCTTAAGATATGACAATGATTGTCCTACAAGAAAAAGAGAAATACTAAAGTAAGAGATATGTTATGGTTAGTATATTAAAATAAATCCCTAAAGAATGGGAAACTACAATCCATCTAAATCAAATAAATATTTACAACTAATTAAGAAAGGTAAAAATCATATACAAAGGTTTGTGTCAGAAGTGCAATACTTGGTGTTAGTAGTAGGAATCCTTTTCCACCAAGAAATGCAAAAATCTTAAACATATTAGGAATCCTTTTTTCCACTTGGCAAGTGTGTAACATGCACGTTTTCAATCTCTCCTTGATTTTCACCTTTTTGGTCAAAACAAAATGTTAATACAATCAAGAGAATAATATGTGGTTATAATTCCCCCTTAATAGGACATTTGAAAGATTGAAATTAACATTTACCACATTGTCTACTTTACTCTCCACCATGTTATTATGTTAACAACTTCACTCTCCCCTGTTTGACCAGAATGCAAGGTGATCAACTTCAAGTTAAGAGCTAAGCTTGAAACATCAAGATTTATCCCTCAGATTATTAACCAAAATGTGAGTACACCCTGAGAAACATCATCTGTTGGACTTAACGATATGCCATGGAAGAAGAAATAACGAGATGAACCTGCGCACGGGAATCCAAGCTCCTAGGCAGTAAAAGTCATTAAAGTTCAAAACCCTTTTTGATTTTCAAATGTTCTGAATTATGAGAAACAAGAAAAATGTTAAAACTAATCTTTTAAGAAAATTTAGTTACCACAAAAATCCATGATAAATTCTCTCCCTAAAAACATGCTAACATTAACCAATATAGAATTCAAAAGATTGTTAGGGAAGGATAATTAGCCAAAGAGGTATACAACAAAATAAAATCTAAGTAATATTTTCACCATGGTCAAGGATGCCCTAAATTTATGTCTAAAACATGATGATGTTTGTACAAACAAGTGATATATATATCTCAGTCTTGTGCAGCATGGGATGAAATTACTCTCAGGAACTCATTTTCTCCAAGAAGTTAAATGAACCGTTTCCAAATCTTACTCAGCCTTTAGAATGCACCCACCCAGTTTTTAATGTGAGACTTGTTGGTGACTAACTTTCGCTCTACTTATTCCTAATGATGGCCCTTTTTTAAAAATTGAACTTGTCAAATTCGATTCAAGTTATTATCTTGAAATCGTTTGATCACACTTAGAATGGCTTCATACAGTAGGTGGAGCACTTTTTTTCCTTAGATTTATAGCTCCCACTAAGAGACATCTATTAGGATAAAAGTAAGTCAACATCAACTAAAATACACATGAAATATTCACATTACATAGATCAGACAAATCAAGGGAGAGCATCAAGCGACTACACTGAGATATATAGTGTAAAGTAAGAAACGTAAAAATTTTGACAAAGACTCAAGTGAGAACACACATACCCATCTCATCCATGAGACGGGTCATTTCGACCCAAAACCCAACCCATGACCCGGCCATTGAACCGGCTCCATGACCCAAGGGGCAACCCATGCCACGTGGCAATAGGCCCAATTTTTTTTTTTTTTTTTGGCTCCAGGACTCAAGGGCGACCCTGCCACGTGGCAGCCTCTCATAGGCCCAATTTTTTTTTTATTTTTTTTATTTTTAATTTTTATATTTTTTATATTTTTTTTCGGTTTGTCAAAAGTAATAGTTACTATAACATAATGTAATGACTGTATACATATAAAGTAACAGTTTGTATACATAAAAGTAATACATATATATATATAGAAAAGTAACAGTGTTTTTTTTTTATGTTTTCTTCGTTTGCCAAAAGTAATACTTATTACAACTAAAATGTAACGAATGTGTTACTTATATGTAATAATGTTTATACATAATTGTAACACATATGTATAGAAAAAGTAATAATCCAACCATTTACATTTTTAGAGCTAAAAACACTTGATTAGTGTTACATGTAAAAGTATTACATTATATATAGAAATATTTTATAATTTCTTTTATTAAAGTGTTACATTTACTTGTACAAACAATTACATTCATATATATGAGTTGTTACTTTTCAAAAAATTAAATCAAAATACACAATATTTTACATTTTTGCAAAAGAATTATTACATTTCAGTATAAATGATAATTACATTTAGATATTGCTTGGGTTACATGTAATTATAGTTAGTATTACATTTGAAAAAATGGGTAAAACGAGCTTTTGTTTTTGTAAAACAGGTGTTACATTTACTTATGAACAATATTACTTTATATGTATTCAGTCATTACATTAAGTTATGGTAACTATTACTTTTGGTCAAAGACGGAAAAGCCAAAAAAATAATATAAAAACTCAAAAAAAAAAATTAAAAAAAAATTGGAGCTCTAGGAGGCTGCCACGGGGCGGGTTCGGCCCATGGGTCATGGGGCGACCAGTCTCATGCATGAGACGGATCCCCTTGTTCTCATGGGAGACCACCTCAAAAATCTTATACAAAGTAGAAATCTTTTTCCTTAAAAAAAAAAGCGAAAATCCAAAATATATTGGACAAAAACTCAAATGAAAACACCAAAACTCTACTCATAGTAAAGACGGATCATGGGTCCGGGTTATTGGTGTAATTTCGACCCATGACCCGAGGTCATTTTTTTTTCTTTTGGTGTTTTTTCGTTTGCCATAAGTAATATTTACTATAACTAAATGTAACAAACGTGTTACTTATATGTAACAGTGTTTGTACATATAGAAAAGTAACAGTGTTTTTTGTGTTTTTTTCGTTTGGCAAAAGTTATACTTATTATAACTAAATGTAACAAACGTGTTACTTATATGTAACATGTTTATACATAAATGTAATACATATGTACAGAAAAGTAATATTTCAACCCTTTACACTTTAGAACTAAAAACACTTTTTTTAGTAAAATTGTAAAAATTAGAAAGTAACAATTTTTATAAATGAATGTAACACTATTATATAGAAAATTATACTATATTTTCGTTTATCAAAGTGTAAAGTGTTACATTTTTCAAATAATATGTAACATTTTTAATTAAAAAAAGTATTAAATTTTGTCTAAAAAACTGTTACGTTTACTTGTATGATAACTATATCCATATATTTTCAAATAATAAGTTACAATGCGTTCAATTTATCATGATACACGTAAAATTATTACATTATCTATAGAAATGTGTTACAATTTTGTCTGCCAAAGTGTTACATTTAATTGTACAAACAATAACATTCATGTGTATAAACTATTATTTTTGAAATGTTACTTTCTTTCAAAAAAATAAAATCAAAATACTCTAGTTCGTTTATTCTGCAAATATATTTTATTATAAAGACAATTACATTTAGTTATCATTAGTGTTATAGTTAGTATTATAGTTGAAACATAAGTAAAATGAGAGAATTTTTTTTATAAAACAAGTGTTCCATTTACTTTTAAACAATGTTACATATAAGTAACATAATTGTTAAAAAAAATAATAATTAATACCTAGGTCATGAATCGACCCATCTTAACTATAAGACGAATCTAAGTTGTTCTCACGTGAGACTAGGTCAACATATTGAGAGTTTTTTTTTCCACGGGCCAAATGTGTAACACGCATTCATTCACTCATTGAACCCCAAATTCTAGTTGAAATAGTATGAAATACTCTTTGAATATCTTTGTGATTTATGTAATTATGGTTTGTATATTTTCTTTATTTACTTTGTTTATATTTTAGTTAGTTGTAATCTATCTTAAGTAGGTTTATTTTATGGTTATTATATTTTATATTTATCTTTTACTAACCTACTAACCTTTCCATATCAAAGTGTATCTTTTATTTAAGGTAGGACTCTTTGTTGATAAGGAATGAAGTGTAGGATACTTTACTTGGAGAGGATTCTAGCCATTATAAAAGGAGAAGCCAGCCACATTCATTGGGACGAATTCTCCAGCCATTTGAGAGAACAAAAAGAACTCATCTTATTCTCTCTTAGAGTCCTTCTTGTCCTTGAAGTATTTTGTGTTCAATCTCCATAGTCTTCAAGGTTCTTTGCAATAGTTCTTGTATTGAGAACATATATTGCTTTCCTCTTTGGCCTTGAAGCTTAGGTGATTTGATTCTTTTAATTCTTCCAGGTTGTTTTTGTGTTTGGTTTGTTCTAGGAGTCAAGAACACATTTAGTCTTTTGATTATTTTTCTTTCTTTCATTGTAATCGTTTTGTTCAAACTTGTAATCTGCAAGTTCTTTATTAATGAAAGTTTTCCAGCAAGCATAGTCTTGCTAAAGTGTTTAAAATCGTGTTTTTACTTAATCCGCTGCGTTTTTACGTTTTTCTGAGATTCTGCCCGTGGACAGTTGTCATGCCAGTTGTTAAAACACTTGTGATAGTATTCTCAGATCACAACTGGTCGTTTCCAGAAAACAATCCTAGCTACATTTATTTCAATTGGTATCACGAGCCTTCTCTCGACATTACTGAGAGTCGATCCTTGTAGTAGCCATAATGGACTGTCAACAAACAAAGTTTAGGGTTTTATTGATTGTGTTTGAAAATATGAGAATGGAAGAGAATGAAACCATCATTGATTTTTCTTCTAAATTGATAAAAATTGCAAATGAGTTATACGTGTTAGGGGAATCCATCTCTAACGCTAGACTCGTAAGTAAAATGTTAAGATCCCTGCCAGAAAGATTCAACATGAAAATCTCTATGGTAATGGAATTTCATGATGTTGAGACTTTAAGTTTTGACAAACTAATTGGGATCTTAACCATTTACGAATTAAATCTTGGTGTGCAAGAACCTAACAAAGAACAATCTACTGTTTTTACCAATTCCATTAAGGTATCTAAAGATTTAGTTCAGATTGAAAGAAGGGGATCGTGCCTAATAACCAAAAAGGTTAACAACATGTTGACAAACTTTTCGAAAAAGGCACCATCTCCTTCTACCTCGGTTGAAAATTTTGAAAAGGGAATGAGCTATACAGCGACCCTCAGTGATAGTGATGATGAATCTGAGACATCTCATTTGTCTATTATGCAATCATCTCACTTCACTTTGTCTGATAGTGAATCTGATTCTGAAGATGTGCAGTATCCTGACTGCACAACTGTCAGCACAACTGACTGCACAACTGGTTGCAGTGAATATACTTGCTTGAACACTACAATTGCAGGTAAGTCTGAAGTGTCCATAGAGGAGGACGATGCAACTTATGAAGAGCTTCACAATACCTTTATTGAGCTCCATACCTAATGGACAAAACAGTCAAAGAAAATAAAGACGTTCAAAGAGTTAAATGATAAACTCATCACTGAAATTATAAGTTTAAAATCTGAATTTGAGCGTATGAATAAGGAGAATGATAGTCAAAAAGAGTCCATAGCCAATTTGGAAGTTTTACTTACAATAAAGGACATCGAGCTTGAAAATTTCAAAACTGAGTTTACTAAAACCAATGCCACTTTGTCTAGGTTAAATTCTAATAAACCCAAGCTTGATGAAGTTTTTACTATTGAAAAACCTGAAAATAAAGGCTTAGGCTATGGTACTCCCAATTTTGTCAAAGAAGGTGAGTGTCCTTCTAAAGTTGAACATAAATCTCTTGTTAAATCCAGAAAACATAGGAAGAGGAGATATGTTTATCATCATTGCTTTGCTCCTGATCATATACGACCATTTTGTTACAAGTTGAAACAGGAACTTGGCTTGGAGAAGAACAGCAGCCACCTGACAAGATAGTTGTGGGAACAGTTGGAGACACAACTGCCTAGATAATAGCAGTCTGCCCCAAAAGCCACATGCGTAAGAAAGGACACTCTAAAGTGTCAAGTGGTGTTTACCTCCTTCAAAAGCAGTGTGGAAGGAGCCTGGTACTTTGACAGTGGCTGCTCCCGCCACATGACTGGCTCTCTTGAGCATTTCAAAGACTATGAAGCCTTTAAAGGTGGAAAAGTCAATTTTGGTGGAGGTGCTCAAGGTGAGGTAATTGGCAAAGGTACGCTGAATGTTAATGGTTTGCCTAACTTGCATAATGTCTTGCATGTTGATGGGTTAAAGGCAAACCTAATTAGCATAAGCCAATTGTGTGATAATGATCTACATATCAAGTTTGATAAGAAGATCTGTGAGGTCTTCGATGATTCAAATAGATGCGTTTTGAAAGGTCTAAGATCCTCTGATCATTGTTACAAGTTGGTTGAAAATCATTCATGTTTTAACTCAATTTTTGATAATGCTCCTGATCTTACTGTCAATTGTGTTGAGAATTTATTACAGGTTGCACTTGGGAGCCTGAACAGATTAATGATGAATCTGAACAGAAGAGTACAAAATAATCTGCAGATTCAACACTTGTGAGGTCAGTTGACAGACCAGATGAACAGTCAACTGCCACGACAGATGGTCAGACAGCAGCAGATTCCAGTTCAGATTCTGAAATCAATGAATATCATGAAAGCAGAGGATCTGATGCTGCTACAAGGATACAGGGAGATCATCTAACTTCCCAAGTCATTGGGGGAGTGGATGAAAAGCAAAAAACCAAGATATAAGAATGTCAATCACCGTGACCTTGCAAGTTTGATGAACATGAACTCGGTGGACCGCCAGGTAAGTTCATCTTGTTTTGTTGCCAATGACGAATCTGATTCAGAGGTATTTTTTTTTGCACTTGAGGGGGAGATAATCATTGATTCCAGAAGCACAAATTTTTGTTGTTTGAATCTTGAAAATGAGTTGGGTTCATGGGATAATAGGGAATAAACTTTTGTGCTACTGTCTGCTGTTGAATCACAATGTATAACAGTTGGTAGTAGGTGCACTAAACTTTTGTGGATGAACAAATTTCTCAAAGACAATGGAATCAAAGACAAAACTTTATTTGTGCTTTGTGATGCTAAGGGTACCATAGAGATTCTAAAAGGCCCCGTTCAAAGTTCTACTCCTAAGCATCTTGATTTTAGGCTTCACTGTGCTAGAAATATTGCTGAACAAAAAATCATTAGTCATCAATTTGATAGAAATAACAGATGACTAAATGACATTTTCATAAGGCCTTTGTTTCTCGAGAGATGTTTTTCTCTCGGTGTGTGTGAGTTCAGTTGATCGCACAAGTGTGCGGACAATTGTCTGCATCTCTGTATAATTGTATATTACAAAAAACACAAAAAAAAAAAAAAAAAAAAAAAAAATCTCCATTCATGCTTTGCACGATTATCTCTTGTGATCACTTGGTTGACTTATTCCCGTGGCTCTGTGTTTAACCCTTGAATCTGAGACCCTTCTTAACCTGATAATAAAAATTATCTTGTTAATTCCTTCGTGTTGTTTATCATAGAGTGGGCACTTAATCTAAGGTTACAGGGAAAACAAACTGCCTCCTTTCTTTGAAGTCACTACTCATTTAGGCTAAATGCCGACGACGTACAAAAATACATCACTTGAAGAAAAAAGTATGGTGACACTGTATTGTGAGAGTGAAAAGCTCCTCCCCGTAACTGATTCAATGCCTCAAAAGGAAGTGTTCTAGAGGCTACATGACTGAAGGACATCTCATTGAATTTCTGTGTGTTAAAATCGGGCCATTGGATATGTTGACCATACTATGTCACACCTAATTGAGATTAATCTCCACTATGTGTGCTTGTTAGGTATATCTCAAAATTAGGGTTTATTTGGCCACGTGAAAATTTCATTTTGTTGACTATTATTTTCATCAAATTGTGGGTTAATTATTTCTTGGTTAATAATATGTTTAAATGAGTGTTTGCCCAGGTTTATGTGCAAAGGAATTCAGAACAATATTTGGGGGTTTATGTGGATATAATCTTCTATGGTATTGCAATGGTTCACAAAATCCGGATAAAATTTTGGTTTTTGAATTCAAGTTCTTTGGCCAATTTGTTCTTTCAAAAGGTTAGGTCACCTTAATTGTGTATGTTTCCTAGACCAAGTGAACTTCTCCCCAGCCATAATCTGCCAAAGTGCTCTCTCTGACAATTTCATTTTTTTTTATGAGAATGTAATCCTTGCAAGTTGTCTATCCTGATGTCTTGGAAGTTGTGTGCACATCTCTGCACTCAACTGCAGTTGTTCTCTTTTTTCTCCAAAAATTCTGTAAGTATTGGCTTCTTCCACGTTTTCCTCTGCCTCTAATCCTTTGAAGCTGCAGCTTTGATCATAATTCATAAAGGGGTTTTTTAAGATATTTTCATAATGTGCGCACAAATTTCTTTGAAAATATCTAAAGAAAAGGGGGAGAATAGGGAAATAGGCAATGAATGGAGGAGATGATCATCAATGGATAAGCAGAAGATGATCATCAAGAGATATATAATCCATTTAGGGGGAGTTTCTAATGCAGAGGGAGAGATTGTGGTATCCAATTAAGGGGGAGCAAGCTCGAGTTCCTAATGCCGTGAATGAAGATGAAGTAAAGTTCAATGGGTGAAGATTGAGGCATGAGTTTCTTGTGCTAACATTGTTCTCGCAGGTTTTTACCATAATCACATAAATATGGGGAGATTGAAAGAGTATGAAATACTCTTTGAATATCTTTGTGATTTATGTAATTATGGTTTGTATATTTTCTTTATTTACTTTGTTTATATTTTAGTTAGTTGTAATCTATCTTAAGTAGGTTTATTTTATGGTTATTATATTTTATATTTATCTTTTACTAACCTACTAACCTTTCCATATCAAAGTGTATCTTTTATTTAAGGTAGGACTCTTTGTTGATAGGGAATGAAGTGTAGGATATTTTACTTGGAGAGGATTCTAGCCATTATAAAAGGAGAAGCCAGTCACATTCATTGGGACGGATTCTCCAGCCATTTGAGAGAACAAAAAGAACTCATCTTATTCTCTCTTAGAGTCTTTTTTGTCCTTGAAGTATTTTGTGTTCAATCTCCATAGTCTTCAAGGTTCTTTTCAATAGTTCTTGTATTGAGAACATATATTGCTTTCCTCTTTGGCCTTGAAGCTTAGGTAATTTGATTCTTTTAATTCTTCCAGGTTGTTTTTGTGTTTGGTTTGTTCTAGGAGTCTAGAACACATTTAGTCTTTTGATTATTTTTCTTTTTTTCATTGTAATCGTTTTGTTCAAATTTGTAATCTGCAAGTTCTTTATTAATGAAAGTTTTCCAGCAAGCATAGTCTTGCTAAAGTGTTTAAAATTGTGTTTTTACTTAATCCGCTTCGTTTTTACGTTTTTCTGAGATTCTGTCCGTGAACAGTTGCCAGTTACTAAGACACTTGTAATAATATTCTCAGATCACACCTGATCATTTCCAAAAAACAGTCATAGCTGCATTTCTTTCACTGGTTAGTGCATAAATTCTAGTTGGTGGGTAAAAGTTGAATTATCATTGATGCGAAACTGTCCGAAAATGTGACTCTATGGGGCAAACATTTATTTCAGCGTCATCCTACAGGACCTACACCCCCACATACTGTTTTTTTTTTTTTTTTTTTGATCAAACACCCCCTCATACTGTTGAAGAGCAATACAAATTAGATTTATATTTATACTCTCTCCATCTCTCTTTAATTTATAAAAACTAAAAATTACTTTGTCTCACATTAATCTAAGATTTTCTAAAATAAAAATATTTTTAATATTATTTAAATAGCGGAATCATTTGTCATATTCACAATAACTATCTATTTACTATTCTCTACCTCACTTTCTCTCTATCTTACTCAACTATCTACACTCACAACACATCACCTTTTCAATTATTTTCTTAATTTTTGTGCCAAGACTCATTTTTTTTTAAACTAAAGAAGGACGGAGGGAGTATACTTTTTCATCAGTCTTAAAATGAATGAGTTCTCAATTTAAGAGATATTTTAAAATTTTTTAATTGTAAAAGTTCGTAAAGCTCTTTATTATCCTTTTTCCAAAATATTGATTTTGTAAGTATAAAATGAAACTTAAAAAATAATGTTAAAAATGATTTTTGAACATATCTTAATATAAAAAACATTACTATTTATTTTAAAACAAAAAAAGTTAAGTCATTTTAGAAGAGAGGAATTAGTACTCCCTCCGTCCCAGAGTAAAAGAGTCTCATTTTCCTTTTTGATCCGTCCCAGAGTAAGAGTCTCATTCTTAAAATGGCAAAGAATCTTTACTATTCACCACACTCATTTTCTCTCCTATTTTGCTTTTATACTCACAACACCAATCAATTTACTATTCTCTCCCACTCATTCTCTCTCCTATTTTACTTTTACACTCACAACATTTACATCACATCCAATATTTATTAATAAGCATGCAAATGAGGGATGAGACTCTTACTCCGGGACGGATGGAGTATTTATTTATTCAGATTATCATAAATAAATCTGACTTCGGCCCTAGTACTTCAGAGTGTCGTCAAACCTCAGTCTAAATAAATAGCCGACAGAGCAGGATTGTGCTTACTTCTTCTTGCCTCATTATCTTATACACCCTCTGACCCGCTTTAAAGTTCTTACTTTCTTTTTTAGTTTGTCTCAATTTAAGGTTTTTACTTTGCTTTATTACTTAAAATAGAAAGTGGGACCCACTTGTCATTCTCACAACAAAAACTCCTTACCCACTTTCTCTTTCCTACTTTACTTTTCATACTCACAACATTTATTTTTTCTTAATCTCCGTGCAAAGTCAAACTAAGAACTTTAAATTGGGGCGAAGGGAGTATCATAAAATTATTGGATACAACAAATGTTTTTATAAGTTATTCCACCCGTCTTTATTTATTATAAGCAAAATTAACTATTTTTCACACAAATTTAAAAAAATAAATGCTCAAACAAATGTAATTGTCTTGATTTTATACAAAAATATTTAAGTTACGATATACTCTTTCTGTCTGACCTCACTTGAAACTTATTTTCGTTTTGGTCCATAACGCTTCACTTGATACTTCTTAAAATGAAATGCTTTTAAACTCACAACACCAATCAAATCATTATTTCCCCACACCCACTCATTCTCTCTCCTTATTTATCTTTTATACTTACAACATTTTCTCCCACTAATTCTTTTTCATACTTTTTCTTAGTTTTTGTGCCCATTAGACGGAAAATTTACTCCAGATACTCATATTAAATGCCTACTTTTGGAAATAAGATTAAATACATTCTCATAATTTAATGAGTAAAAAGAAGTTAATACAATTAATATAATGAATATGACATAAGCATTTTTCCTTAATTAAAATGGTACATCCCGAAAAGGACTGTCAAAAAGAAAAAGACTTATTTTATTAGGATAACTCACATTAATTTATTAAATTGTTGAGCTAATAAATATAAGTATACTCCCTCCGTTTCATGTGAATTGAGACTTATTTCCCTTTTCGTTTGTTTCACCTCAATTGAGACTACCCAAAATGGCGAAACTTTTTAATATTTTATATTCACCCAACCCCACCCATTTAACCCCACGAATTCTCTCTCTTCATTTTTCACCACTCATTTTATCCAACCAACATTATTATTTACCTCACTCATTCTCTCTCTTCATTTCCCACCACACATTCACTACTTTCTCTTAATTATTGTGCCCTTTTTTTAGTCTCAATTCACATAAAACGGAGGGAGTATGTTAATATAATGATTTTTGTAGCTGTAAACTGTACTTCATCAAGTCCAACCACTAATGTCAGCTTTGGGTCCCTTTATTTACTATGGTCATGCATGCTACTCCTTCACTTGAACTAGTATATTTATACATGCCTTTTCCTCTCTACTTTCTTCATCCTCATTTTCTTGAAGGTTTTATTATATTCATCTCCTTCAATTTCAATGGCAATTCATCATCTGATAGTTGCACTTCTCTTTGTTTTGACTCTTTCTAGGGTTGACCAATTGACTTGCCTTGAACTTAAGGGCGCGGTCACTTGCCTAGACTGTGATACCACTCACGATCTATCAGGTTTGCCCAGCTTTCATTTTTTTTTTTCTATAGCTACGACTGAGACACGACCCAGACTCTTATGAAGTATTAGAACCAGTAGGGAAACATTTAATTATTTCCCATCCTAACTTGTACCACTATTATTAATAGAGGTTTTATATATTTTTAATCCAACCAAATACTTACGTTTCATATATAAGTACTTTTTTGGACCATTATTGTTCATTTTATCTTTGATAGCTTACTTTATGAGCACTATTACAAAATGATTTGTTAGTCATTAACTAGATGTTCAAGTAATGAATATTGGGCTCTACAAACACAACAACCAATACAACACTGCCAAATCATTTTGTAACCACTTTTTTGTATCACTTTTTTGTAACTTTAATATCACTCTATGAGCAAATCGGTTGGAGTAATATTGAAATAGGAGAAAAAACTCACAAAATGATTTGGCAATAATTTATTGGATGCTGTTGTTGTAGGCCTAATACTCATTAATTAAGTATCTAATCAGTAATTATTAACTCAAATTGTGATACGAATTCCCTAAACTTATTTTGTGCTAGTACATTGTTCAATGATTTGACCTATATATACTGAACATAACTAAAAAAAATAAAATATTTAAGGTACAGAGGAGTTTGAGACCATTTTTTTGGACAGAGATAAAATTATACTTTTTATGTTTTAAAAGTGATAGTCCCGTTTCACTTTTCAAACATATTAAATTACATTATAAATTTTGATTCAATAATTTTAAAGCTTTAATTCTAGCGATATTTTTGTTTATCATTAAACATAATTATCAAATAACTAACGGAGATCGTATTTCTCGATATATATATATATATATATATATATGTTCTCCTTAGGCATAAAGATTCTAGTGAAGTGCAATCAAGTTCGAAAGCTGGCCATGACAACTACAGAGAAACACGGTTCCTTCGAAACAGAACTTCCCTCAGACAACAATCCAACAACAACATTAAACTGCCAAGCCAGCATCCTTGGGAGTTCAGAGCATCTCTACACTTCAAAGAAGAACATGATATCGAGCATCATCATCGAGGCACCACAACCCTCTGATTCCTTCACGCTCTCCGAGCCTCTAACATTCTACACAAAGTGTCCCCTTTCAAACGAGAAATATTGCGCGGCCACTAATTCAAATTTTGAGTCGTCGAAGACGGTTGATTTGCCTCTGCCTAGGGAGTGGGGACTAGCACCAAGTAGCTACTATGTTCCCTTCATCCCCATCATAGGCATACCTTAATTAAGTCCTCGTCCTCTTCTTATGTTTGATATGCTCACCAGCCACCAGCCACCAGCCACCAGCCACCAGCCACCAGATATATTTATGTTACGTTATGTTGGCTTTTATTATATATATGTTGTGTTGTTGATAAGTGATCAAGAAGTATTCTACAATTATATCTTTGTGTAAAGTACTCAGTACTGTTTCAAAGGAAAAATTGTAATTTGGTACATGCTATCTTGTGTTGTGGTCAATTTTGAAATTAGATATTGAAAGTGAAAATGTTTCAATCTGATCTCCTGCATTTACAATTTGTTGCAAACTGATGTAAGATTTAATGGGGCGTTAGCTTTTCAACACACTCACCGTCGCATGTCATGCATAAAACTTTTTAAGGGGGCATTTCGGTCAATCCACAGGCATACTACGCAAACCTTAGTTCCATGACTAACTAATGAAAAAAACCCTACTTTTTAACCCTCCCTATTATTTTCAATGCACCCTCACCACCACCGCCATAACCACCCGTTCCCACCACCGATAGAAGTCAAACACTCGCGCTTTCTTTTTTTCTCTCCCTTCTCAAACCAAAAGTCATCAGAAATACATCAAAATAAAAATCAATGAGATTATGTTATACACATTGAAAATCTCATAAGCATGCACAAATTACACATAGCTTAAAAATAACGAACATATATAAACACAAATTTTGAGAAGTGAGAAATTAGTGAGCAGGATAAAATGATGATTTTTAGTGAATGTTTTGGTCTGTGCTCCAAAGTGTTTAAATGTTGGAAAACCAAAAAAGAAATAAAACGAAAAGATGATACTATAATGGCCAAGCCTATAGTAATGGTGCAAGTTATGAGAGAGAGAGTATTGCTTATGTAACTGGATATGAAAAGTACGTTAAGTTAAGTAAGTAATAATTTATTTGTAATATATAAATTTTATGATATAAAGATCGTCTAAAATAATGTTTATAATTTATCATTTATAAATTTATGGAATAAAGCAAAATAGAAACTTTAAACTGAGACGAATAAAAAGAAAATAAAAACCATAAAATGAGATTGAGGGAATAGTAATTTTTTTTAAAGAGCGATTGAGCTGTTTGTGGAACATTTACATAGAAAGAGTCACATTTCATGTTCCACCTTATCTCACCATCTATTTCTTTCACTTTTCCAAGTGTATAACATCCAATTGAATCCAATTTATACACCTTAGCACGCAGTGCGCTCCTAACACCGCTTTTAAAACTTCCTTTATCTGTTTCAAAGTAAGTCTTCATTCTTGCCAAAATCTTGCGTAAAACGCGTTTTATGAAACGCTTAAGAAAAACGTGTTTTAACAAAACGCGCGGTGGCATTTTTGTAAATAGTTGGAACTTCTCAACGGTTATGGATATCCATATAGTGCCTTCTGGATATGAGATTGATATCCAGAAACTGTGAAAGTGATAGCCAGACATGTTTTAAAAAAACGTGCGATGGCATTTTTGTAAATAGTCAGAACTTCTCAAACGATTCTGGATGTTAATATAAAGCCTTATGGATATCAGATTGATAGCCAGAACCTTTGAAAGTGATAGCAAGAAGGGTTCTAGATATCAATATAAAGTCTTCTGGATATGAGATTGATAGCCAGAACCTTTGAAAGTGATAGCCGGAAGGTTTTTTCTGATTTTTTTTTTCTTTTTAGAGTAGCAGAAGTGCTTATAGATAGCCAGTAACAATGTTTAGGGTGACCATTTTTTGTGTTACGAATGTCCAGTGAGTGTGTTAATAAGTGCCAGACGATTTTGAAAAACACGTTTTTCCTAACCACTAGGAAAAACGCGTTTTACAGGAGACCAACACTTCATTCTTTCATTTGCATATAGATTAAGAAATGGTGAAAATGATATAAGTGTTGTGAGTATGAAAAGTGAGGTAGTAGAGAGAATGTGAGGTAAGGAATAGTAAGTTGATTGATGTTGTGATTATAAAAGTAAAGTAATAGAGAGAATGAGTGGGAGCAATAGTAAAGTTCTCTGTCATTTTAGGAAATTGACACTTACTCTGGGACAGTTTAGAAAGAAAAAGTTGACACTTACTCTGGAACAAAGAGAGTAAAACAATTGCTACGAATAGGGAAGTATTGCACCAAATAATTTTTGAGAAAATTAGCACCTAATCCCTCATCCTAATTAAAACTACCACCTGGTCCAAGGCAATATTTTCATTTACCATCTACTCCAATGTATAAAAATATGTTATCATAGAGACCATTAATATAGATAAATACCAAAATTACCCCTTATTCAAATATAACCACCCACCCTTCCCCCTCCTCTCATTCAACATGCACGACGCACACACACATTCACACACCATTTTTTTTCTCTCCACACCCCCCACCTCCGGCGATCCTTTCCCATTCGACCACCGTTCACATCGCCCATCTCATGCCACCATACTCCGTCTCCGACCGTCTTATTCCTCTGAGCCAACGACAACAATAAATAGGGCCCTTACAGATCTTCGTCGATCACTGCTTCCTCCAACCACACTCCAACTCTAATTAACTACTCTGACAAGAAAAACCACACTTGCAATGTCTATTTCTCAAATCTGATCAGAGCCATTACAGATTTGCACTCTGTCAGTCATCGTACCCCTCAACCTCTCTAGCTCCGGCCAACCACTCTTCCCCGGACCCAAAGAAGTTTCGTCCAAATCTGGATCTCATGTGATCACTGCTTCTTCCGACCACACTCCAACTCTGATTAACTACTCCGACCAGAAAAACCACTCTAGCGATGTCTATTTCTCAACTCCAACCAGATCTAGCAACTTTGAGTCTCTTCTTTAGCAATGGTTGTTGTTAATTTGTTGGATATTATTTTTTAGGGTGATTTTTTTCAAAGATCATGATATTGGTTCTGAATATGAAGGGTTAGTATATTTTCTATGTGGCATTTCATAGTTTCATTAGTTCTGTGATTTGTCTGTCGGTACTTTTCAGTATAAAGATCTATATGGTTTGAGTTTATTATTTATATTTGCTGAATCAATTTATGCTTTTGGATAAAGCAACGATTCCGGTGGCATCCAACCTTCCAAGAAATTCATAATTCCAATAATCAATTTCTAAATGAATGTGCTTAACTTGTATATGCATGTGGGTCTGTGGGAAAAAGTGATAATGGGAAAAAGTATGTGGGACATGTAAGTATGTTGAATACAAAGTTCATAATTATGTTATTTTGGACAACTATGAAGTTTTCATATGTTTTTTAGAAAAATTGTGAACTTTTTGTGATTATTTTAGATGTTATTGAAAAAACTATGAACATATTTGTTGTTCTTGAAAAAATTGTAAACAAAATGTGAACCTCTCAGTTGTTATTAGAACAACTTTGAAATTCTCAATTGTTCTTTAGATAATTGTGAATATTTTGTGAAATTCTCAGTTTTTTTTTTTTAACAAATGCGAAGTTGTTTTTATGAACTTCTCTGCTGTTTATTGATACAACTCTGAATTACTCAGTTGTTGGTCATCGGTCGTAGTTCATGGTCGACATCCCAAGTGTTCTTGGAACAACTCTGAGCTTCTCAGTTGTTATTGAAACAATTGTGAACAGCTCGTGAACTTCTCAGTTGTTCTTGGAATAACTATGAAGTTGTTCTTGGAATAACTTGGATTTTGTTTCTAGAACAAATGTGAATGTGTTTTTAGTTGTTGACAACTGAGAACTTACTAATAAGTTCTTAGTTGCTTGGTCGCTGGAGTTGATCGTGTTTTTGTTGTCGACAATCGAGATCTACTGATAAGTTCTCAGTTGTTTGGTCGCCGGAGTTGGTCATGTACTTAGTAGTCGACAACTGAGAACTTATCGATAAGTTCTTAGTTGCTTGGTCGCCGAAAAGTGGTTGCCGGAAAAACAGTCGCTGGGAAATGGTCACCGGAAGTGGTGGTCGGCCGGAGTTGTTGAGTGAAGAGAAGGTGAAAGGATGAGGGGTGAGTGGCATTCATGTAATTTCGCGTTATTTAGTAAGGGCATGAGCGTCATTTTAATAAGTTGTGGACTAGATGGTAAAATTTTAAATTCCTTGTCTTTAATGGTGATTTGTATAAGAATTAGGGACTATATGGTAGTTGACCCATACTTTTTCTTGTACAACTGTATACAAGCATCTTTTCAAACGTTTCTTCATATGTGTTTCTTGTTCTTCATACTTGTAGTGAAGGAAAACTTCATCCGAATAGGACACTGAAACGCATGAATTCAAAAAAGTAATACTCCCTCGGCCCAAAAATGATCTACACACATTTTTTGCTATTATTAGCAATAATTTTTAATTAATTTAATTATTCAAATAAAAATCTAAAACTTGTTATTTATAGTATTATTGATGGTGTATCAATAAAAAATTTTAAATTTTTATTAATATAATTAAATTAACCTAAAATTATTTCTCAAAGTTCATTCGTAATAACGGCGAAAAAAAGTGTAAACATCATTTTGGGACGGAAAGTAATACAACGTATGTATATATGTTGCCTGATTGGAACGGCAACCTTGGAGTTGTGTCTGCGTACTAGGGATGGCCAAAACCGGTTTCGGGCCCGGTTCCGGTTCGGCATATAGGTGACCCTGAACCGGCCCGGTTACCACAATCCGGTTCCGGTTAGGTTCCGGTTCCAGTACGGTTCCGGTCCCCCCTTTAAAATTAGTGAAAACAAGGAATTTTCGGTCCGGTTCCGGTCCGGTTCGCCATTTATGTGAACCGTAACCAGCCCGGATGAATGGCGGTTCCGGTTACTCCGGTTCCGGTTTATTCGCCGGTTTGCTCCGGTTCCGTGCTTTTCCGATCCGGTTCCGGTTCGGTTTGGCCCTCCCTACTGCGTACGACATGTCAGTGTTGTGTTAATCAAACGTTAACGGATTGAAATAGTGACATGGATTTAGAACAACTCTTGTGGAGCTTAGCTCCAACGCTGCAGTCGGTCAAAATTTAATAATAAACGCCACTATAAAATGTACTAAAACATACTGTGTGTGCAAATAAATAATACTAGGGGCACAAAAAAATCACAAAATCTTAAGTGTAATGATTTTATTGGTGTTTTTAAGTAAAGTGTGGCGGGTCCATTATCGATGCAACCAATTAAATATCGCCACCTCATTTTTTGACTTTATTTTGTGCCCCTAGCATTGCTCGTGTGTAGAGTATGTAACAGTATGTAATGTAAAACATTTTTTAAGTGTTTGTAAGTTTTATATACAATAAAAAAACTACATTAAGTAATACAGTAAGTATACTTGCTACAAAAGTTTTATACTCCCTTTGTCCAGAATGATAGTCCCCATATTTTCATGAGTTTTACGAAGGAACTTTGAGTAATAATTAATGCTACTTTTAATTATTCTAATGAAAATTTTGAAATTGTTCTTGATACACCATTATAAATACTATTAATATCATTTTTTAGATTCACATTAACATTATTATAAGTAGTATTTATAATTGCTCAAAGTTCCCTCGTAGTAACAACGAAAAAAGATGGACTATTTTGTGGCACGGAGGGAGTATTTTGTAATAAATTTTATGCATTTAGCAGTAAATTCCCGTTGCATTAGGGGTGATCATGGTCCGGTCTGGTCCAATTTTTGACAAAATATCACAGAACCAGAACCGGAACCAATACTCTGGTTCTCTAAAAATTTAGAACCAAAACCAAACCAGTACTTAAGTACTTGTGAGAATCAACACACTGGTTCTGGTTCTACTTGTCTGATCTGGTCCGATTCTACAATTTATTAATCATTTGAAATTTATTTCTTTTCAAACTTTCTTAACTCACAACATTGACAAGATCAAAAACAAATATAAACTTCATATAAATTATAAATCTAGATAAAACACCCAAAAACTGAAGTACCGTCAAATTATACGACCAAAAGTCTCAATTCACAAAATAATCACTATAGTATTAAATGTTACGGATATTGATTAACAAACAAAAAGAAACATATATTGATCATCTTTCAAATAGTTGCGTGGTTCTTTTTTTTTTTTTAAACAATTTACCTGGGCCATTAAAAAGTTATAATACAAAAGTATGTAATTTTATTTGCTATAAGATAATACATATAAAATAAATATGTAGTATAGGTGCTCAACTGGTCCGGTCCGATTCTAACCAAAATTAATTTTATCAAGAATCAGGACTGAACCAATATACTGGTTCTATAATATTTTGGAACCGGAACCAAACCATATGTACTGGTCTGGTCTGATTTTTACTGGTCTGATCCAGTTCTGTTAGTCCGGTCCGGTTCTAAAAAATTGTTGCTCACCCTACGCTGCATTGCTGCAGTGCAGCTAACCCTCGTAGGAATCGTAGCATAAATAGTTTCAAATCCATTGACACACCATCAGCGGCAAAGATTCGGGTCTTGGTAACTCTCATATAATTCCTCTCTCCTGCTAAGAACTACTCTCACCGTCTCATAATAAAATTTTATTTTCTAAATAAATGTCGTCTTTTTTTACATTAAATATTAAAAAGTAATTTAATTATTTGTCACACAGAATATCACTCCCTCCATTCTTAAAAAACATGACATCCTAATCGTGAGCATGACGTCTAACAGCCCAAATAAACTAGACAAAAATTTGTATGAGAACATAATGACCCGTCTCATAATAGAGACGGGTCATTTTTTACCCATGACCCGGATCCATAACCCACAGGCCCTTTTTTTATTTATTTATACTCCCTCCGTCCCATTTCAAATTGCAAAACTTGCTAAAAAGGGTGTCCCAACTAAAATTGCAAAATCCAAAAATGGCAAGTTTTATCCACTTGCACACTCACATCCATTAACCCACTAACTATTTTCTACCCCACTTTCTCTCCCATTTCAAATTGCAAAACTTGCTAAAAAGGGTGTCCCAACTATTTTCTACCCCACTTGCTAAAAAGGGTGTCCCAACTAAAATTGCAATTTGAAATGGGACGGAGGGAGTATATTATTATTTTTGGTTTTTTTCGGTTTGTCCAAATAATAGTTACTATAACTAAATGTAACAAACGTGTTACTTATATGTAACAGTTTGTATACATAATAGTAATACAGTATATACAGAAAAGTAACAGTGTTTTTTTTTGTATTTTCTTCGTTTGCCAAAAGTAATACTTATTACAACTAAAATGTAACGATCGTGTTACTTATATGTAACAGTGTTTATACATAATTGTAACACATATGTATAGAAAAAGTAATAATTCAACCATTTATATTTTTAGAGCTAAAAACACTTGATTAGTATTACATGTAAAAGTATTACATTATCTATAGAAATATGTTATAATTTCTTTTATTAAAGTGTTACATTTACGTGTACAAACAATTACATTCATGTATATAAGTTGTTACTTTTCAATTGTTACTTTCTTTCAAAAAATTAAAACAAAATACACAATTTTTACATTTTTGCAAAAGCACTATTACATTTCAGTATAAATGATAATTACATTTAGATATTGTTTGGGTTGTTGAAAAAATATGTTGTGTGTGAAGGAAATTGTGTGTATTTCCTAGCAAGAATCGTTTGTTGTTGGACAAAGATTATTGTGGGTTCAAGTTTCACTCCGTGTGAACATTGAAATAGTATATCTATATATCCAATTTAAAATTGGATGAGAAAGATATGATAGCTCAAAGTTGGTGGGTTGAAATTGTAACTTTAGAATTTAACCCTACCATTTATGTGCCATGATAGCCAAATTAATAGATGGATTAATTGGGATCATTACCTTGGAGTTGTGGTTACAAAAATGTGGAATAAAATCACATGAATACAAGAGTAATGACTCTCATATTAATAGAGATTGATTGTGCATTCATTTGGTTTTAGATGATTGAGCTATATATTGAGAAACCTACAACAACATGAAAACAGAGAGTTTTTTCATCAATCTTCTTCTTCCCTCTTGCAATTTGTTCATCTTCTTCCTTTGGCCTCCTAGCATAATACGAAAAGGTGATACTGTCTAAGCACAGTTCAGCTCGCCGGGAACTTAGGTTCAAAGTGCCCCCGGTCCGCACGTTCTATCCTGGGAGACTAGCGTTCCGAGCAAACTCAAGCACACGTGGTGAGGGGACGAATAAGTCTTAAGGAGACAGTGACTAGCATTGGACTCGTGCAAACAACAATCAATTTTTATGGTTCTATCTTTCCTTTTATTTTTTCATAATTGTTGTATAATTATATTATATTGTAATTGTTTTCCTTTCAATATTTACAAGATTTTATCCAACAATCTTAAGACTTAATACTTGTTGAGAAAGGATTGCAGATTACATGGATCTTGTGGAGTGGTGGCTACGAGAGAAAGGATGAAAGACGATGAGAAACAATGAGAAAGAAAGCAAGAAAATTTCTGCACAGATTTTTCTTGGCCAGCTGTATTAAAACAGCATTTTCCGCTTCGTTAACCGTTGGATTGGGCTGAAATTTTTGTGCATGTTCACGACCCTTAATAGAAGATTCTGAACGGTGACGATTGGAATCTATAATGTGCAGATGGAGATAAAATTTTCGGAACAGAGCAGTTTCGTGAAATAAAAATATTTTCTTTCCACTTATTTAATGAAATTAACAAAGATGGAAAGATTGATGCTTCGTGACATCAACTATGTTTCAATGGTTGTATTTACTTGTTAAGGCTATGCCTCTTCTAAGTGGAAATACATCATGTGATATATCTCTTATGGTTCATTTCGTATGAATCATAGTGAAGAGATTGAAAAGTTTATTGGAACTAAGAACGTTGGAAGATTAAGTCTTTAACGTTGTGTTGACAAATATAAGAGGTCTTCTTGAGAGAGGTTGTTAAAACCTATTATTGTCAATGGTGACAAAGATCATAAAGATTAACATAATAAGGCTTCTTGATAAGAAGTTGTTGAAATCTATTATTGTTAATGTTGGGATTGGATCCTAAACTATGAGGAAGAAAAGGAGTCTAAGTCGGGGAAGTTGGTGGAGATCAAAAAGGGTTCAAACCGGAGGAGGAGTTCCTGGCGGAGGAGCAGGCGGGCGCTTGCCCTGGACCAGGCGGGCGCTCATTTGGACAGTGAGTTGATCCGCCTGGGAGAATTAATTCGAGCGGGCGCTCGCCTAGACCCAACCAGGCGCTTGGTATGCCGGCTGGGCTGACTTGTTTCCTATTTTGACACAATCTCTTCTTAATTTGATTTAGATCTTCCTTGTACTGCTATATAAGCATAGTCACGACCTAGGACACATTGTAGCAGATTATTAAGGTGTGATTAATAATATATTGGCTTGGCAATTGCCCCCGGACGTAGTTCATGTGTTGAACGAACCGGGTAAACAATTCTTGTGTTCTTGTGTGTGTGATTCTTCCATTATTGTGCTTGTGGGTTTATTGTTCTTTATTTAGATTGCAACGGGGTACCACTAAATTCCCAACAACTGGTATCAAGAGCTTTGGTTAGGAGGATTCAAAGTTTCATTAGTTGATTTATTTTGAATCACGTTCTTGGGGACTTTGTGAAGCAATCAATATGAAGAACTCAATCGAGAAATTCAACGGTGTGAATTTTACGTTTTGGAAGACAAGGGTTGAAGATTACCTTTATTGTGAGGATATTCATAAAACCTTAGGTGAGAAACCCGAAGACATGTCAAAAGGGGATTGGGAGACGTTAGTTCGGAAGGCGTTAGGAGCGGTGAGGAGTGCTCTAACCGACGACGTTGCACGGAACGCGATGGAGGCCAAGACAACGGTGGGGTTGCTACAGATGCTGTCAGACATGTATGAGAAGCCGTCGAATATCAATAAGGTGCATTTGATAAAGAGGTTTGCGAATACGAAGATGTCAGAGGGGCAGACAGCAGCAAGTCATATCGGCAGTTTCAAAGGTATGGTGGACCAATTGAAAAGTGTTGATATTACTTTCTCCGATGAAGTGTTAGCATGTTTTCTACTAAAATCGTTGCCTGATAGTTGGGAGGTAACTGTCACAACGATCAGTACGTCGAAAACACCATTAGTGTATACGGAGGTTCGAGATCTCATCCTTCAAGAGGAGTTGAGAAGGAAAGAGAAAAGGGGAGAATCTTCCGCAGATGGGGCTGCACTTAGGGTGGAGAGAAATAGGGGAAGGGGAGGACCGAAAAAGGGGAAAAAGCCGGTCAAGTGCTACAATTGTGGCACGATGGGTCATATCAGTTATGACTGTCCGGATAAGGATGGTGATGCACACGTGGTGGATGATGGAGATGTATTAATCCTAGGAGAGGAGCAGTCAGGTGAAGATTGGGTGTTGGATTCTGGAGCTTCTTGTCATGCTAGTGGGGATGCAGAAACAATGGAGCGGTATAAAACTGGAGATTTTGGGGTTGTCTATCTTGGTGATGATCAACCTTTGAAGATCAAAGGTAAGGGGGATGTGATGATGAAGACACCTAACGGGGTTGTTTTACAATTGCACGATGTGATGCATGTTCCGGACTTGAGAAGGAGGGTGATTTCTGTTGGACAACTTGATGATGAAGGGTATGGTGTGACCTTCATGGGTGGGTCTTGGGAAATCACAAAAAGAGCTAACGTGATAGCTCATGGGGCTAAGGAGAAGATGTTGTACTCTACCTACAATGTCGACATACGCTCGGGTGGGAGCAAGAGGTTAAAGAACCGGCCTATTGGTGTAGAAAGGAGAGACATAAAGAAACGGTATGTTAGGGGGAGAAGGACACAAAGTTGATCAACGCGGTGTGGAAGTCCAAGTGCCCTAACAAAGAGCGTGTTCAGGCCAAGAGAAGACGATGCAAGAAACAAGGTGTGTCCAAGTTTCAAGGGGAAGCATTGCGAGGAAGGTGGGTCTGGAGGGAGAAGGCGAAGTTAGACTTTCGGAGAGAAATCAAGGTAGAAGCTGATTTGGGGAGGCAAGAACTATCTAACACGGAGAGGTTGAAACGTCGTTTGGTTTCAACTCGCCTTAGTACTTGAGCGGGAGGCTCGGTAATGTCAAGCCAATATGGGGGGGGGGGTAAAATGTGTTCAAAGGTGTTCATTCCGTGGTAGGAGTTGATGGGTGCTTCTATGCTTATGAGTTTAGTCTCCAGGTGGGAGATTGTTGGGATTGGATCCTAAACTATGAGGAAGAAAAGGAGTCTAAGTCGGGGGAGTTGGTGGAGATCAAAAAGGGTTCAAACCGGAGGAGGAGTTCCTGGCGGAGGAGCAGGCGGGCGCTTGCCCTGGACCAGGCGGGCGCTCATTTGGATAGTGAGTTGATCCGCCTGGGAGAATTAATTCGAGCAGGCGCTCGCTAGACCCAAGCGGGCGCTTGGTATGCCGGCTGGGCTGATTTGTTTCCTATTTTGACACAATCTCTTCTTAATTTGATTTAGATCTTCCTTGTACTGCTATATAAGCATAGTCACGACCTAGGACACATTGTACCAGATTATTAAGGTGTGATTAATAATATATTGGCTTGGCAATTGCCCCCGGACGTAGTTCATGTGTTGAATGAACCGGGTAAACAATTCTTGTGTTCTTGTGTGTGTGATTCTTCCATTATTGTGCTTGTGGGTTTATTGTTCTTTACTTAGATTGCAACGGGGTACCACTAAATTCCCAACAGTTAATAGTGACAAAAGTCACAAAGATAAAACAATAGAGCTTCTTGAAAGAAGTTGTTGAATTCTATTGTTGTGAAGTGACAAATACTAAAACTATAGGGCTTCTTGGAAGAAGTTGTTAAAACCTAATAGTTGATGAGTGACTAATGTCATGGAAAATAATAATAATAATAATAATAATAATAATAATAATAATAATAATAATAATAATAATAATAATAATAATAATAATAATAATAATAAATAATAATAGGACTTCTTGAAGAAAGTTGTTAAATCCTATTGTTGATGATGATGAAAAATGACACAATATTTAGAAGGAGGACTTCTAAAAAAAAAAAAGAAATTGTGTATTATGAGGATGAGAATGTAAGTTTCTTGAATTTGGAGGTACTCCAAGATGAAACTTCTAAACTTTGGAATTATGAACCTCAATTTATTATGAGTTGTTACAAGAAATAAATTTGTGTTAATTCTCCTATTGAATTAGCAATTTATTCTTGGATTGAATTCTCTAATTAAGTTAGAGAATTAAATTTGTAACAACAAAGTTATAATTTAGTTTTAATTGTTGAAAATTAAAGTCAATGTTTTGGAAATGGCTCCTTGTGTGGAAATAATTTCCAAATAAATATGGGTGTTCCAAGTATTTTGGTCACCATCGTGAGAAGTTAGAAAATTTTGTTGGCCTCGACTTTAAGTGATGGCAACAAAAGATGTTCTACTTAACCACCTTGAACTTAGTGAGATTTCTTAAGAAAAATCCTACAAAGTTGGTGGAAATGAGACGGATGTGTAAGCCGTGAGTGCGGTTAAAGCATGTGAATTTCTTTTGTCGGAACTATATACTTAACGGACGGTCGAATTTGTTATATGGTGTATATAGTACCAAGGAAAAATATAAAAGAATTGTTGGGGTCATTGAACTATAAAAATAAAATCGAGAATGTTGGTGCAATTAAATTCATTTTAGGCCATTTCTTGATTTTAAAATAGTAGACACCATAAATTGTAAAAAGTCAAATGAAAGAAATGAAATAGTCTTTCATGTAATCCATGTCGAATGGATGATGATAAGTGAAATTTTCAAGTGATGAAAATAATTGAAAAAATATTTTTCACTTGGAAAGGTTTCAAAAAGCAACTCAAACATAAATGAATTGAAATGAATGTTGAGATGCTTGATATTCATTTTTTTGTTAGAAAAGGGAATAGAGCTTCGGATAAGAAGTAGTGTAACATTTCTTATGGCGAAAGTAAATGCGGTGGAGCATATTGAAATGCTTAAGTCAAATACAAAGTTTGTCAAACTTGGTCAAAAGTAAAACTTGTTTGAAAAGTCAAACTTGTATGAAAAGCTAAACTTGTTTGAAAAAGTTAAATGTATTCCTTGTGTCTTGAGAGACAAAGGTAGATGTCATCAAGGATGATATCCATGATGTTTAAATATATGAAATGGAAATTATATCAACCGCGAGTTGAGTTGGTGACTAATAATGAGATTACGTCTCTTTACTTGGATCACAATTTTCATTCAAAAAGAAATTCGAACAAGACATGAAATGTGTGTTGAATTATATCATCACAAGTTAAGCATTGCGATGTTTTGTGATATGTAGAGATTTCAAACACATAGTAATTGTTATATATTATAAGCATTGTCTCGTTGAATGGAGAAGTTGGAAAACAACTTAGAAATGAGATATGTGTGCATAACATGTGTTTGTACACAAAATATCCATCTAAATCACTATCAAAATGGTGTTGATGAAAGAAATGATAACATTATTGCTAAAATTTGGACTAACCCAAAATGTGAGGGTGAGTCTACTTTGGAAAATAAATACCTATTGGTTAGGTTACCCCAAGAAAAATGTAAATTACATATGATGTATGGAAACGTAGGCCTACGTACACATGTGAATGTGGGGGTAGTCACAAATTAGAAAGTCCAACATCAACAAAATTGATATATCGATACAAGATGGTGGAATGTGTAAATAATGATTTTTCATGGTTGTCATATATTATTCAATGACTTTGAATATATATAACACCAAGAAAATTGAAAAAATAATGGAAATCAAGTATTGATATCAAGTTCATGAAAATGAACAGATAATACTTTGAGTGAAATAGATCAAAGTTACACTTTGAGTGAAATAGATCAAAGTGATGCTTTGAATGAAATAGATCAAAGTAAAACCAAGAATGAAGTGTGCAAGTTAGTAAAGTCACTAGATGACTTGAAACAAGCACAAAGATAATGAAATCAAAAACTTGATTTTGCCATGAAAGAATGTGGATTAATCAAATATGACATGAGTGGTTATGTTATAATGTTGATTAAATCTATTAAAGATATGTTAAACTTGAGAGAAGTTTAGCAAATAGGAAATTTGGATTTAAAATTTCAAGAACTAATGAATTTACATTAAGCAAATTAAGATATAGTTCTTGGAAATTTTGAAAAAGGTCACGAGATATGGGTTTAGTGGATGTAATTCTTGAAGTGGAAATTTCTAAAAAATCTAATGGATAATTCTTGAGAAATTAGCAAGGATAATTTAGAAATGACTAAAACCCAATTGGCATGAGTCAACATCTATTGAAGAATAGAAGTGACATTAATTCTCAAGTTGAACACTCGAGAAATATTGAAAATCTAGTGAGTTGGAACACGAGTAATCCTAAATATATTGTAAAAGTACTAAGGTACTTGAGATACAATTGAGATCACAGATTACACTACACTAGACATCTATCGATAATTGAAGGATATAGTGATGCTATTTGGATATATGAGTGGTTTCGTATTCCTATTGGCGGAAGCGACTATATCAGGGAAGTATTCTAAATAAATAAGTTATAAATAGATTCATAGCGGAATCTAAGTCTATAGCTTAAGATAAATGTGGTGAGAAAACCTAGAGGCTACGCCAATTTTCTAGAAGATATTCCAAAATGGGATAAACCTGTGCCAGCAATTTGTATACATTGCGATAGCCAATCTGCGATTGGTAGGGCACAAAATCATATGTATAATGGTAAGTCTAGACATATACGTCGACGACATAATACCATTAAGCAACTAATTGCAACTGGTACCATATCTATTGACTATGTAAAGTCAAAAGATAATTTGACGGATCCGCTAACCAAAGGGTTAAGTAAAGAAGTGGTTGCAAAGTTGACATTGGGAATGGGATTAAAGCCTCTTGAGAAGTTAAACACAGCGGAAAACCCAACCTAGTTGACTGGAGATCCCATGATCTAGGATCAAAAGGGACAACCTAACTGTTAAAAGACTTGTAACGTCACTGTGGGGGTTACCCCATACCCATTCCTTAAAAGTGACATCCCAAGAAGAATGAGGTTAAGCCGGTGGCTTTTAATGATTCTTATGTGAAGTAAAATGGGTTACTTAAAATAATCACCTATGTGAGAAAGAAGTGTGGGCCGCTTTGAGAAGAATTATGTGAGGCTTAATTCTTAGACATTCTCACAGAACCAGGCATTGTGCTCCAGGGCCATAATGGACACAGCTATGAGAGCTGAATTGTGTTAGGGCGATACCTGTGCAAAGTATATGATCGGCTACACAAAAAGCTAGCAGTTCAAGGACATCGTGTCTACTGATTAGCGAGTAGAGTAAATATATCTTGCAAGGGAAGGTTCAAAGGGCAGACCCTACCTATCCTATGCAGGTTTTCGACTGCCGGACTTTATCACCTATCCTCATCAATTTCCTTCATGTGGGGGATTGTTGGAAAAATATGTTGTGTGTGAAGGAAATTGTGTGTATTTCCTAGCAAGAATCGTTTGTTGTTGGACAAAGATTATTGTGGGTTCAAGTTTCACTCCGTGTGAACATTGAAATAGTATATCTATATATCCAATTTAAAATTGGATGAGAAAGATATGATAGCTCAAAGTTGGTGGGTTGAAATTGTAACTTTAGAATTTAACCCTACCATGATAGCCAAATTAATAGATGGATTAATTGGGATCATTACCTTGGAGTTGTGGTTACAAAAATGTGGAATAAAATCACATGAATACAAGAGTAATGACTCTCATATTAATAGAGATTGATTGGGCATTCATTTGGTTTTAGATGATTGAGCTATATATTGAGAAACCTACAACAACATGAAAACAAAGAGTTTTTTCATCAATCTTCTTCTTCCCTCTTGCAATTTGTTCATCTTCTTCCTTTGGCCTCCTAGCATAATACGAAAAAGTGATACTGTCTAAGCACAGTTCTGCTCGCCGGGAAACTTAGATGCAAAGTGCCCCCGGTCCGCACGTTCTATCCTGGGAGACTAGCGTTCCGAGCAAACTCAAGCACACGTGGTGAGGGGACGAATAAGTTTTAAGGAGACAGTGACTAGACGTGCAAACAACGATCAATTTTTATGGTTCTATCTTTCCTTTTATGTTTTCATAATTGTTGTATAATTATATTATATTGTAATTGTTTTCCTATCAATATTTACAAGATTTTATCCAACATGGGTTACACGTAATTATAGTTAGTATTACATTTGAAAAAAATGGGTAAAACGAGCTTTTGTTTTTGTAAAACAGGTGCTACGTTTACTTATGAACAATGTTACTTTATATGTATACAGTCATTACATTAAGTTATGGTAACTATTACTTTTGGTAAACGACGGAAAAGCCTCAAAAAAAAAATATAAAAACTCAAAAAAAAAAAAAACATTTTTTTTTTTTTTTTTTTTTTTTGCCAATGGGTGGTTGTCACGTGGCAGGTTAGGCCCCATAGGTCATGGGTCGACCCATCTCTTCTATGAGACGGATATAGATGTCCTCACAACAAGAACACCTCAATAAACCAACCAGTTAATTGTTAACATCAACGCACTTCTTGAAAGCATATTCACCTATATTTGTTCGATGACATCAATCAATTAGAAATCTTTTAGTATCTATTAGTTGTTCAATCCCCAAGAAATATATTAATAATAATAATAATAATTAAACAATAGTGCATATTTTACCAAATATTTATATAAATTGCTACTCCATGTTCATGATAGCTACTTCATCCCAAACCATCTACCTATTTTACTAGCAATGGCTAATTCATTAATCTTCACCAAAAATGTTCTCTTTTTCATTTTTGCCATCTTCCCATTCTTCTCGATTATTGCTCGAGCGAGCGATCCAAACATTTTATCCGATTACATTATCCCCACCAATACAACAACAGTCGATGAAAATTTCTTTACCTTCACCAAACTTCGAGGAATAATGGATTCCCCAACCCCTCCCAAAGTTACCGCTACATCCGCCAGCATGGCGGAATTCCCGGCTCTGATTGGCCAGAGCGTCTCCTTTTCACTTCTCCGGGTCCCACCTGGTGGGGTCAGTGCACCCCACACGCGGCCCCATGCCACGGGGCTGCTTTTTGTCTTACAAGGAACCCTTGAGGTTGGTTTTGTTGATTCTAGTGATAAACTTTACACTCAAACCCTCCAACTTGGGGATATGTTTATTTTTCCTAAAAGTTTGGTTCATTATCAATATAATGCTGATCCCGATCAACCCGCTGTGGCTTTGGCTACGTTTGGTAGTGCGAGTTCGGGGACTGTTTCAATGCCGGCTACATTGTTTAGTAGTGAGATTGATGATGGGATTTTGGCTAAGTCTTTTAAAACTGATGTTGATACTATTAGAAAGATCAAGGCTGGGCTTGCTTCTAAGGCATGATGATTATATTTACTCCAGCATTTCGCTAGTTTCTTGTGTTGCTGATCTTGTTTTTGGTCGATTATAATATTTGACGATGATGTGATTAAATCATAATCAATCGTCAATTTATTTATTTTTTCATCTCGGTTGTAATATTTGCTTGCGTAAATTTATGAGGTCGTAAGAAGTGTTTAATAAGGTTTTACTCCCTCTGTCTCTAAATGAGTGTCAATTTTCAAGAAATCTTTGTCCCTAAATGAGTGTTTTTTTTCAACATAACTTTTTCCCTAAACATTTTTTTTTCGAAATTTTTTTCACCGGTTACTTTATCGTGCAAAACTAAAGGTTTGGAAAGGAGATTACAAGATTATATATGAATCGTTGTTACCAAATTGTTCAAAAAGTTAAGATTTTCAGTGTCCCTTAAAATGAAATTTGGACACTCATTTAGGGACAGAGGTAGTAAATCTTAAGGCATTTGTCCGTGCAGTCTGTAAAGTAGTTCTGAATAGGAGAGGTACATGTTCAATCCCTTCCCAGTTCAAGAAAAAATAACAAGGTTTTTCGACAATTAATAGAAGGTTTACATGCCAATAAAGAATACTCCCTCTCCCTCTGTCTCGCTTTTAAGGTTCTTACTTTCCTTTTTAGTCTGTCACAATTTAAGGTTCTTACTTTACTTTATTTCTTAAAATGGAATATGAGACCCACTTGTCATTCTCACAACAAAAATTCCCTACCCACTTTCTCTTTCCTACTTTACTTTTCATACACACAACATTTACTTTTTCTTAATCTCCGTGTAAAGTCAAACTAAAAACATTAATTTGGGACGGGGGAGTATGAAGTACCAGGTTTACATGCCAATAAAAAATATAAAGTACTCCCTCCGTTTCATGAAAACTGAGACCAAATTGTTTGGCACAATAACTAAGGAATATTAATAAAATAAGGAAGATGTGTGGTAGAAATGAAGAGAGAGAATTAGTGGGGTAAATAGTAGTGTTGGTTGAATAAAATGAGTGGTGGAGAATAAAGAGAGAGAATGAGTGGTGGGGTTGGATGAATATAAAATATTAAAAAGTTTGCCATTTTGGGCAGTATCAATTGAGATGAAACGGACCAAAAGGGAAATAAGTCTCAGTTCTCATGAAACGGAGGGAGTACTCTGTAAGTGCAGACACTAATGATATCATAAATGTTGTTATTATCTCTCAGATGCTATTCAGACGGGTATTTGTGTGATAGTTGCACATTTCTTCTATGTAACATTATTATTCTAATGATATACTCCCTCCGTCTCAGCTCACTTGACACTTATTTTCATTTTGGTCTGTCCCAACTCACTTGACACTTCCCAAAATAGCCTATGTTTTATAATTTTATATTCACTCTACCCCACCACTTATTCTCTCTCTTCATTTTCCACCACTCAATTTATTCAACCAACACTCCTATTTACCCCACTCATTCTCTCTCTTCATTTTCTACCACACATTTTCCTTATTCTATTCTTTTTTTTCTTAGTTATTGTGCCCACCTAGGGATGGCCAAATGGAACCGGAACCGGAGCAAACCAACGAATAAACCGGAAACGGAGTAACCGGAACCACCATTCATCCGGGCCGGTTACGGTTCACATAAATGGCGAACCGGACCGGACCAAAAATCCCTTGTTTTTCAATAATTTTAAAGGGGGGACCGGAACGGGAACCGGATTGTGCCAACCGGAACCGGAGTAAGCACGGGCCCGTTCAGGGTCACATATATGCCGAACCAGAACCGGCGGTTCCGAACCGGAACCGGGCCCAGAATCGGTTTTGGCCATCCATATGCCCACCTATTGGGTGTCAAGTGAAGTGGGATGGTGGGAGTATTATTTTTTGCAATATATTTGTTGGTTGTCAATTTTACAGGTGGTTATGTAAGGATTAAAGTGAGAAGAGTTAGTTATGCATAAAAAGAGTTTTATGGATAACTTTCTAAGTGTGGAAAACATGGGAAATAAAGAAAAACGTGGGGAGACTTTGTCAATACTTGGTTGCTGTTTTAAAAGAGAGTACAAGAGCATTGATGCAGCCGAGTACAAGGAGGTGAAGCATGATCGTGGAGCTCAAGGAATTTGTTCCTATTTTCGTGGAACTTGAGCAAAATTGTAGGAATCCACTTAACCCACTCACCCCACTTCAGCCGAGTATTTCAAGCACATGTGGGAGTAACCTCTAAGACTCCCTAGCCTATATAAATGCTCAAGTGAAGACAAAGGACGACAAATCTACTACAACACACATTCTTGCATAAGAGATTAAGCATTCCTTAGTTCTAAAAGATTCTTTCTCCCATAATTCTTTCCGCTTTCGACTTTCCAATACTTAGGTTCAAGAAAGTGTTTTGGCTAGGATAGAATTTCATGCTTAATTTCTTTCCGTTCCATAGAACTTCATTGTATTAGTTATATGGAACTTTTCGATCTTGTGCTCAAAAGAATTATTGAATAGTGGATCTTGCATTCATGGCTAACTCAGGTTATATATTTATATAACTTGAGAAAAACAATTTGTTGTTCTTTTAATTTTCCGCTGTATTTCTGATTTTCAAATTGTTTTTCGTAAGTGTGTTGTTACAGAAGTGCTATCGTAAGTGTTGTTATCACTTATGATATCACTTACTGAATTCCAGACCATTTTGACATTTTTATTTGGTATCAGAGCTGGTCATTTGACATACTAAGTGTACGTTTCAGTTGTCATGGCCTACGATCCTGTTCTTGATGGGGGCAAACTATGCCTATTTGAAGATCCGTCTTCGTTCGCATATCAAATCAATTGATATTTGGGCTTGTCGATCTATCACAAATGGTTATTCTGTTCCACTATTACCTCCGGATGAAGATGGTGACATTCAAGTCAAACCTAAATCTAAGTTGACTAATGTAGAGAACAACCTAGCCCGTTTCAATGGAAAAAAAAATACTTAATGCTATTTATGAGTGGGTTGATATGCATATTTTTAAACTCATTCAAAATACTTCCACTGCTAAGGAAGCTTGGGATATTTTACAATGATATTGTGAAGGTGATAGTAGCGTGCGTGAAACCAAGCTTCGAAGGCTCACTAGCAAATTTGAAAGACTACGGATAGGTGAAAATGAAGATATCTCTTCATATTTTGTAAAATTAATAGATATTGCTAATGAGTGTCAAACTTTTACAAACAAACAACTCATTTCAAAAGCTATTAAAACCGTTCCTGGACGGTTTAACATAAAAGTTTCTTCAATTGAAGAGGCTCGCGATCTTGCCACTATGGACATAAACTCTTTAATGAGCATTTTGAAAATTTTTGAGTTAATCTTGCTGATCATGCTGAGGCTACTAAAGGGAAAACCATTGCTTTGAAAATTCAGTCCTCAGATGTGGCTAAAGATGAGGAAGAAGAGGTCTTTAAGGAATTAAATGAAAATGTTAGCATTGCTTTACTTGCTAAAAAAATATAATTCTATGCTTAAAAAGTTTAACACAAAGAAAAAGTGTAGGTTAAAGAAAAGGAGAAGCAAACTAAGGTGCTTGATTCAATTCCGAATTTGGTTCTTCCATCTACTCAGAAAGGAAACCAAATGCGGAGGGCCGCCTCTGATCAATCTAGATCAAATCTGAAGTACAATGAATCAATTCAATGCCATGCTTGCTCGGGTTGGTCACTATGCAAACGAATGTGCAAACATTTTAAGGAATATGGGACAGAACTTGTGGGTGTCTCTCAATGACAATGAAGATGAGGGACTAGACCAAGAAGAAAAATCAGACCATATGGCTATGTTGGTCACCATTTGCGACTTGGATACTGAAGATGTTATCACATATGTTGCCCGAAAAGGGATAACACATGAGATAACACTTGACATGTATAACAATTTCGGTTTTTCTAATGATGTATGTTTTATGGGTTCTATTAATTTTGGTCCGTACGTGGTCAAGAAGATACTGAGTGGCGGTGCAGTCTGACTCGTAGACTTGGATGGCGATCAAATGCCAAAGGAGGTCAACCTCGATAAGCTCAAGAAGTTCTACGCTTAACAAATGAAGACAATAAAAAAAAAAAAAAAAAGATCGCTAGGTTGAAAACCCACAAGGGCGGCCTAGGCAAAAATTAGAGCAAAGTGCAAAAAACAAATCCGTTAGATTGAAAACCCGCAAGGGCGGTCTAGGCAAAAAACAGGGTGCACGAAAAAAAATAGTCGTCATTTGTTTGAACTACGGAGACCTGAGCCTCTACACTAGAGGAACGCAGGCAACATTCGGGTGCGGTCTAAAACAATCTTTTTACCCAAACATTTCGCAAACGAGATGCAATTTTATTCATTTCATGAATCATTCTCATCATTACAAATGGATATTGTTGAGAAAATAAAAGACATTAAAACGTTAAAAAATCCTAACAAGTGGTCTATTAATTGCAATCTCGGGGTACTAGGAAAAATCTAATTTCTTCTTAGCCTTCAGAGGGCGACTCGAGCGGCTCTTAATCATACTCTTCTTGGGCGGCCAAGGAACACTGAGATGGACCATGGCTCTCTCCGCAGCAAGACGCCTCCGAGCATAAAAGTCATCCAATGGAGTGCCGAAAGGGTTAACCAAGATGTTGTTCAAATCAGCAGCAGCCTCATTGTATCTCAAAGCACTGTTAGGCTCAAAATCCTTCCCTAGCAATTCAACCCGAAGAGTATCGACCCAAGTGATGTCACGGTAAAGGGTGCCAAACAGATAATCCAGGTAACTCTCAGGAAGGAAAATGCTACCCTGGTAAGAAGGAACAGAGGCCCATCGATGACGGTCATCTCCCCAAGACAATTGAAGATCCCTCGAAATGTCTGGGCCCATGTACGAAACTGGACGAAACGCTCCACTCCTCGGAAAAGGGACAATCTGCTGACGCCCAAACTGGGCTGGTAGAATGAAGAATCTCTGAGACCGGGAAGGACCACATGCTCAAAACCCAAGGTCCATTCCATAAAATGATGGAGGCCCCAAGAAGAGGGACACCACTCAATGTCGGTTGATGATCGAGACGCAAAGAATCTCTTCCAACCATCCACAGATAAGTCCCGAATCAGCAGTTTCCTCTTATGAATGACAAAAGGAGAAAGATCACTGACCGAAGAATAAATCCTGAAATGCTCTCGAACCTATATGGTCAATAGTAAGGGGCTTCCCCTTCGCATCTCACCCGTCCGACGCAACTCGTCCAGGCCGTGCAAGGTCTCCCCCACTAAGAGAGGGATTATACTGAACTGTTCCCCCTTTGCTTGCAAAAAAATCTCATCCAGCTGTGCATCTGCGGTACCAAGAGGTGTCAGGAACAAAACCTCGTTGAAAAGGCAAATAGCCAAGGCATTCCTCTTAAGAGACTGGACCGTTGTATCCTCCCAGTGCAAGCTAAAAAGCATCAGCAACTCAGTTATGTCAACCACGGTACAGTGCAACATTCCCTTCACATCTTCGATAGGGAGGCTCAGCAAATCACACCAAGAATCAATCACACCCCAATGGTACTTAGGGATGGCAATTTGACCCGCCAGTAGTACACCGAGGATGGCTGTTGGGTATGCTTATTATAAACCACTCCTATTACCTAGATTTGATTGATCCCATAACCTAATTTTATCTTTTGTGGACTTTAGGATATATTGTAAGAAGTGTTAAACTTCATTTTTAGAATAGTCCACTTTGATAGTATAGGTTTTAGTTTGATAGGTCTAAAATTTTCTAAGTCTGGAATTTTAGTGGTCAAGACCTTGACCGTTAAATCTCACCTTGACCGTGGTAGATCACCTGACCGTGGAAGACCACTTGATCGTGAAACTCTCGACCGTGAGGTATTGACCGCAAGTAAATAAGTCCAAGAAACCAAGTGTTGTTCAAACTTAACCATGGTCACACTTGTGTTAAAAAAACTATGGTTAGTTTAGAACATTGCAGAACTTAACTTCGACCCCAAGTAATTCAAGTTTGAATACATCTGAATAGGACCACCTCTGCTCTGCAACAAAAAGGACAACTCAGATTGAGCTCCAATCAGAATTCAACAGCTCATTGTCCTTCAACTTAGACCCCAAGTAATTCTAACGGCTATAAATAGTCCTTGAGTTTTTCATTGAAAATAGCTGAGATTCCAAGAGAGAAATTTCTGTTGAAATTCTTGGTGATTGAAGATCACATTCAAAGATTTCCAGAATCCTTCGAATCTTCAAGCACACAACCTTCAAGTCTTCAACAAATCTCCAGCAACCTTCAAGATCAAATCTCAAGCCTCAACACACAAGATTCATTAGGCTCTACAATCACTTAGATTTTAAAGAGCTTCTGATTCTTACACACACACTCACCCCGATTGATCAATCACATAAATTGCATCAATAGGGATACACTGTTCTAAGTCTAGGATTTATTCTTTATAGAAAGTAGGTGTTGATTCAAAGCTTCATCTCTGTAATCTGTACTCAAAAGAGAATCAATATAACCTCCATTCAAAATCCAGGACTGACCATCTTGGTAAAGGATGTAGATCTTTTAACAGATCGAACATTTCCAAATACTTATGTCATTTACTTACTGCACTTTAAATTTTTGCAAATTTACTTTCAAGTATTGTTCATCTTGTTCTTTATTGTTCATATTAATCTTGTTTGTCGTTTAGTGTTTTGGTCTTTCAGATTTATGAACTGTTGCGAATTGTGTTTGTATGTTCTCCATATTGCCTAAGCTAAAATCTGACTAAATTATATTTTGCCAAAACTTCTAAGACAACAACTTTCAAACTCAACCATTCTTGACAGCATATCTCTTGACTGCACCTCAACCTTGACCGGACTCACTCAACCGCAACCTGGTTGACCGTGAGGGATGGTATTCCAATTCTTAGAGATTTTTTCAAAACCAACTCTACCTAATTTACATCGAAAACTTTCGTTGTGCATATTACACCTTGACCGTGTGGTTTTTACTTGACCGCAAAATTCAAGATTGTAAGCACTTGGTTGAATTTTGAAAAAGGGTTGAAATTTTAAATAGGATATTCACCCCCTCTAGCCTCTTTTCATACCCTTGTTGTGTCTTTGGGACCAACAAGTGGTATCAGAGCAAACACCTTCATAAAACTTTTGTTTTTCAAGCTTAACAGCTTGTGTGCCGATTCAACATGGCAAGTCAGAAAGCTATGGCAACGGTTAACTACACTCACGTTCCAGCGTTCGACGAAGATAACTTTGACGTATGGAAGCACAGAATTCTAACTCAATTCTACTCCATAGACGAACAACTTGGTGATTGTCTTACCATTGGACCATACTTCCCAATGAAAGCTAATCTAGATCCAGAAACCAATGCAGACATACCATCGATCAAGAAACCAAAAGCTGAATGGACTGATGAGGAGAAAAGATTAGTTGGAATGAATGTGAAAGCAAAAAAGCATACTCTTAAGCACTTTGAGTACGTCACAACGTCGACAGATTATTGAATGTTCTACTGCAAAAGATCTTTGGGATGCAATTGAAGATTATATAGAAGGAGATCAAGCTTGTAAAGAGAGCAAAAGGTTTGCTATTCAAAGAAGATTCAACAACTTCGCTAAGATCCCCGGTGAATCACTTAGAGCCACTTATGATCGTTATTGTGAGATCGTGAGTACCTATACCGCACTCGGAAAGAAGCTTACCAAGAAGGATATCAATGTTAATTTTCTCGCTGCTCTTGGTTCTCAATATCTTCACAAAGGAAACACTCTTGAAGATACCAAGCTACCAGATGATATGTCACTCAGGAAACCAGGTCACTTCGCATCAGAATGCCCAATTCCCAAGTATGAGTATATGAAGAAGAAAAGCAACTTTAATCCTAGGTATTCAAAGCAAAAGGGAATGATGGCTGAAGAAGACTCTACCACAAAAAAGTTAGCAACTTGGATAGAGTCAGATTCGGATGAAAGCAGTGAGGATTCTGAAGGTCACATTTGTTTGGTCGTTCGTTCCGATGATGAGGATGATAATCAATTCTCACCCAATGTGAAACCCAAACGGAAGAGTTATACGGCTGATAAACTTGCAGCAATGAAGACTTTACTAAATCCCAAAGTGAAGGAATTTCTGTCTACCACACCTCAAGTCAAGTTTGACATTTCCCCTGATGAACAAGAAAAGATGTTCACGAAAGTTGAACAGGTAATTAGTAAATTTTCTGGCATGAAGGAAGCTTTAGCACTTTCAACTGAAGAAATTTCCCAGCTTAAGGCGGAAAGAACTATACTAAGATCTGAACTCACCTTCCTTAAGGAACAGATCAAGAGTATGACTCCTCTTATTGATCGAAACCGTTTCTTAGAAGAAAAAAATGGCATATTTACAGTTAAAAACGAAGAATTGGCTGCTGAGATAAATGATCTCAAAAGGATCACTAATGAGTGGACCAATTCTCATGTCACTATGAAACAAATCTTAGAATCCCAAAAGTCTAGTGGTGATAAGGAAGGCTTGGGATTTCAAACTAGTGACAACTTTAAATGTGCATCTTGTTGGGAAAGAGATGAGAAATTTACCAAGAAAACTTTGGAAGGGTCAAAGGCTAAACATCAAGGATCTAAGGGTAAAGGACAAGAACCAAAGAAGAAACTAGAGTTCCATTATGTCTACCTAAGAAACAAACTGGAAAGGCTTTGAAGTTGAAAGGAAAAGCCATTGAAAATCCTACCGTAGAGGAAAACTCTAGTAAGGTACCCGAACCCGACCGCGCATCTACCGCAAGTCACAGTCGAGTAGCCCTCAAAGGCATGTCGACCGCAAATAAGGGTCATGCGGTCAAGTTCAAGAAAATGAACTTTGTTCGGGAGAGATCTTCCATACCAATTAACGATGTTGTGCTCAAGACTTCAACGAAGTTTGTTAACCCTCAGTTGGTTGGCTTTCACCACTGGTCTGTATGTGATGGTTATGGTCATAAGGCTGCTGAATGTCTTTTAAGATTCACACATAATCCTAGAAGGAATAACCCCCCCCCTTCTGTGAGGCAGGGGTGGGTTGTCAAAAGTTGCTAACCCTTTGGACCCAAAAGAATAAAAAGGGGACCTTGTTCTTAAATGTTTATTTTGTAGGTCCTCTGCTTAATGGCTGGACACTCCAAGGATAAATCAAGTTTATGGTATCTCGATAGTGGCTGTTCAAGGCACATGATCGGAGATGTCAACTTATTGGAAGATGTCCGTGAGGAGAAAGGTCCATCAATAACCTTCGGAGATAATAACAAAGGAAAGACCGTAGGATATGGAGTCATCTGAAAAGGAAAAATCACCATCCAAGAAGTATCTCTAGTTATTGGTCTACAACACAATTTACTCTCAATATCTCAGTTCTGCGACAAAGGATTGCAATGCCACTTCACTTCAAATTTTTGTCTCATCAAAGATGGCATATCCGGCGTCACTTTGCTCAAAGGGATTCGTAAGAAAAATGTTTATGTTGTTGATTTTAATTCATCTTGCATTTCTTCTAATCTCTGTTTTGTAGCAAAGAATGTTAGTGAAAATAGTTGGCTATGGCACAAAAGGCTAAGTCACTTAAACTTTAAGTATCTCTCCAAGATTGGTAGAGAAAATATAGTTCGTGGTCTACCCAAAGTAGCTGATCACTACGATGAAAAGTGTGTAGCTTGTCAACAAGGCAAACAACCAAAGGCATCTTTCTCCAGCAAGACCACACCTTCAACTTCAAGATGTTTGCAACTACTTCATATGGACTTGTTTGGACCTGTCACTATTGCAGGCATTGGTGGAAACAGATATACCTTGGTTGTAGTAAACGATTACTCTAGATATACGTGAGTCAAAATGATGATCTCCAAAGATGATTGTTATGACATTTTGACTGCGCTATTCAGACAGCTCCAAACCCAAAAGGAAGATGACATCGTTAGTGTTCGATACGATAATGGAACAGAATTCAAGAACAACGGTGTTACTCAGTACTGTAATGACCATGGTATTGACCACAATTTTTCTGTTGCTGGAGTTCCACAACAAAACGGTGTAGTGGAAAGAAAGAACAGGACGTTGATAGAGGCTGGAAAGACAATGATTGCTGAAGCAAAGCTACCTCAATATTTCTGGGCTGAAGCTGTCAACACATCATGCTTCACTCAAAATAGATCCCTCATCAACAAGACCTACAACAAAACTCCTTATGAACTTTGGAGAGGAAGAACCCCCAACATAGCATACTTCAAGATATTTGGGTGCAAATGCTTCATTCTCTACAACGGTAAAGAACATTGAGGTAAATTTGCTCCTAAGGCCGATGAAGGTATATTTATTGGATATGCTAAACACTCAAAAGCTTTTCGTGTATTTAATAAAACCACTCTTAAGATAGTTGAATCTGTCCATGTTACTTTTGATGAACATTCTCTCCTTGAGCCACATATGGCTCCAAATGTTGCTGATGATTTTGTTGAGCTTAATGAGACAGGTACATCTCGACCGCAAAATCAATCAACTTAAGGGAACCCATCTACCTCAACTGCACCTCCATCTACCTCACATGAAGCACCAGAAGCTACCACATCTGCTGCTACCTCAAATGGAGTTGAAGTTGAAACACCCATCAATGTGGAAGAACCTATCCCTCAAATTACTTATGATTGGGATGACACAAATGACGTACCTTTAGAAGATTTACAACCACCATCAACTCAACTAGACATCCCTCAAGAAGTTCGTGAGGTCAGAGATCACCCAATTCAGAACATCATTGGTGATTTGCATTATGGTGTTCGAACAAGAAGAACAAACTGTGATGCACTTACCGCATTCATATCTCAAGTTGAACCCAAGAAAGTTGATGAAGAACTCCAAGACTCAAGTTGGGTTGTTTCCATGCAAGAAGAGCTTAACCAATTTGAAAGATGTAAAGTTTGGACCTTAGTTCCAAGGCCACAAGATCAATGAGTGATTGGTATAAAGTGGGTGTTCAGAAATAAGATGGATGAGAATGGAAGTATCACAAGAAACAAAACTAGGTTGGTTGCACAAGGCTACAGACAAGAAGAAGGTATTGATTATGATGAAACATTTTCCCCCGTTGCAAGACTCGAAGCTATAAGGATATTTTTAGCTTATGCCTCTTACAAAAGATTCAAGCTTTATCAAATGGATGTGAAGAGTGCATTCCTCAATGGAGAACTTCAAGAAACAGTCTTTGTTGCTCAACCACCCAGATTTGAAGACCCCTAATTTCCAAATCATGTCTACAAACTTCGTAAGGCTTTGTATGGACTCAAACAAACTCCATGGGCATGGTATGATACTCTATCTAAATTTCTCCTAGAGAAAGGTTTTAAGCGTAATAATATCGACACAACTCTATTCATTGCTAAATATCATGATCATTCTTTACTTTTTCAAATATATGTAGCTGATATTATTTTTTATTCTACTAATAAATTGTTGTGTAAGCGTTTTGAGAAACTCATGAAAACCAAATTTAAGATGAGCATGATGGGAGAATTAACATTCTTCCTTAGGCTACAAATTAAATAATGTGCTGAAGGCATCTTCCTCAACCAAGCAAAGTACACAAAGGACGTTATCAAGAAATTTGGACATGAAAATGCAAAGGCATACGACACTCCTATGGCTGCTGGTAACAAGTTAGACAAAGACTTGAAAGGTAAGAAGGTTGATCAAACCTTATACCGAGGTATGATTGGCTCTCTCCTATACTTAACTGCTAGCAGGCCAGATATCATGTTCAGTGTTTGTGCTCGTTATCAAGCTGATCCTAGAGAAGCACATCTTATTGCTGTAAAATGTATTATTCGATATTTATCTGGGACTATTAACCTTAGACTTTGGTACTCCAAAGATTCAAATTTTGATCTTATAGGTTACTCAGATGCAGATTATGCAGCATGTACAATAGACAGGAAAAGCACAAGTGGAACGTGTCATTTCCTTGGAAATCGACTAGTTTCATGGGCAAGCAAGAAACAAGCCTCAGTCTCTGTATCTACCATAGAAGCTGAATATATAGCTGCTGGAAGCTACTGCTGCCAAGTAGGGATGGCCAAACCGAACCGGAACCGGAAAACCGGACCGAAAAAACCCGGAACCGGAGCAAACCGGGGAGGAAACCGGAACCGGACGAACCGGAACCGCAAGGCATCCGGGCCGGTTCAGGGTCACATATATGCCGAACCGGACCGGAACCGGAACCGTAACCGGACCGAAAATCCCTTGTTTTTCAATAATTTTAAGGGGGGACCGGAACCGTACCGGAACCGGACCGAACCGGAACCGGATTGTGCCAAACCGGAACCAGAATCGGGGTAAGCGCGGGCCGGTTCAGGGTCAGCCGAACCGGAACCGGCGGTTCCGAACCGGAACCGGTCCCGGAACTGATTTTGGCCATCCCTACTGCCAAGTCCTATGGATGAAACAATAACTGGTCGATTACGGAATCAAAGAAGAAAATTGTCCAATCTATTGTGACAACACATCTACCATTGTTGTCTCCAACAAATCTGTCATGCATTCAAAGACCAAACACATTGATATCAAATACCACTTTCTGAAGGATCATATGGAAAAAGGTAATATCCATCTAGAGTATGTGAGTATTGACAATCAAATTGCAGATATTCTCACCAAGGCTCTTGATTCGAAGAGATTTAGGTATCTTAGAGGAGAAATGGGTATGCTAGAACTTTAAATTACATGTCCATATATTTTTGTGCTAATGTTTTGTATTTCTTCCAAGTTTAAAGTTTTGCAAGGTATTCACGGTTACAACCCTCGGTCGACCGCACATGCCGACCGCCATTATTTGACCGTATGTATGCAAAGATGCAAATTGTTCAAGGCTTTAGAGAAGCCTACCGCATGAAAATGATGACATTGGTTCACTCTTTGAAGAAGATTTTTCATGGCCAAGGTAACATACTTGACCGCAAAATATCACGGTCAAACACCTGACCGCAATAAGCTAGGTGACCAGGTAAGTGTTTCTAACTTAGCAAATCTTAGGATCATCCTAGTCATCCAAAGGGGTAATTACGTAATTTCCTCTTTTCCCTCGTTTTTATTTAATTCAAATCATTTGCAATTAGTTTTATTCCCTATTTATGTCCGCCGTCACTATCCTTGCATTTAATGAGATTGGACATCATTGGTCAAATCTCTGAGTTTTATAGAGTTAACCTCACACTTCTCTGCACAAACCGTTCCACCTCCTCTTCAACCTTCACCACTCTACTTTTCAGAACTACTTTTCACTCTCTCTCTACTCTGTCTCACTCTCTCTACTTCTTTCTCTTCAAACCCTGTCCACCTCTCTCACTCTACTCTCTCCATTTTCTCTATAAAATGGCCCCCAAATCCTCTCAACCTGCAAAATCATCTAAGAAATCACAGGATACAACATTTGAAGACACCATGGTATGATTTCTTGACCCTTAATCTCTCATATTTTGGTTTTATTTTTCGTTTAGGCGGGTTTCAAAACCCTTCGGCATTCTTGTCTGGATTTCTGATTTTCTGGGTTGATTCCATCTTAATAATGCTCAATATTTGTTAGATTCCTTTTTCGAATTCATTCCCATGCTCAGTTTCGCATTTCATTTACAGTAAATCTCTCTATTCCATGGATTTGTTGAAGCTTTTGTTCATATTTTTGTTCATTGCCCTTTTATATTCTGGTGATTATGATGTTTTGATAGTGAAATTGATGATAGATATACGTGTAATCGGTTTTTGTGCATCTATACATGTCTTTTTCATGATTTCTTGCCCCATTACATGGTTTCTGGGTTTTGCACATGAACAGTGTTCATGAAGTTCCTCGTGTATTCATCGTGTTCCTCATAAAGTCACTTTTTAATCTTTCAATCTTGGTTACACACACTAATTAGGTGTTTGTGCGTGTTTTGTTCATTTTTGTGATTTTTGTCTAAGTTTTTACTTCTGTCGACCGCACGTTGTTCTACAAGACTCTTGTCGACCGCACCTAGTTTGACCGCTATGATTCGACCGTTACTTAGTCGACCGCTTTGATTGTTCATCCCTAACTACTCATTTTTTTTCAGGATGAAAAATCATTTATTCCTGGTTGTGTAATGGACTATAATGATTTAATGAATGATGCTATTGGAAGGCACATTATCAAGCGTATGACCAAATCGGGCATTCTCAACTACTTCACTATGCCTCAATCATTCCATCTCCCTGCCGCAGTTAGGGAATTCTACTCGACCGCCAAGGAGATCAAAGGGAGAGATGAAAAGAACAAGCCTCTCAACTGGATTGCCGCTGAAGTCTATGGCCAAAAGCTTGAGATTGACTATACTGATATTGCTTCAGTACTTGACATTGATTTTGAAGCTCCTGAATCTTTATCTGCCGAAGAGTACAATGATCTCGCTGAAAGGCTGATTGGATCAACCGACGTGTGCATTCCCTACCGGAAGACCTTTCCGGAAATAATGTACTATATTGGGCACCTGGTTGGCCACAGTCTGCTTTGCAAAAGTGGCAACCACGGTAACTTTAATACCTCCCAGTGGCACCTGTCTGCAGCTATCTACTTGGGCAAAAAGATGAATTGGCCCATGATTTTGTACAAAATGCTAGTAGATCAAGTAAATGATTACAACAGGCAGCTCCGTGAGAAGGCCCCAACCAAATATAAGAAGAATACCAGGATGCTTTCTTTTCTTTTCAAGTACACTCCTGAAATCAGGAAGGAGTATACTAAAGACAAGCATGCCAAGGTACCCATCTCTCAATCCAGGGTCTTTGACATCAAGACCATGAGATCAACTTTCAGAAATCGTTTTGGTGATACTCAATATCAAGAATATCATACTCGTGATCCCAAAGAAAAGTATGTCCCTCCCAATTACACAAAAGCTGCTAGAGAAGATCTAGGTCTTGATGATCCTGGTAAATCAACCTCTGTTCAAGATGAGGATGAAAATGAAGAAGCTGAGGAAGAACAAGAATCCAGAAGAGTTAAAGGGAAAGGTATTGCAAGTGAATCGACCGCTCCTCCCCCCTATCCCAAACCATTAACTGGTGTTGTTATCAAAGAACCATCCAAGTCTATTTCCTCCAAGCCCTCGTCTACAATCATTCCTTCCGCTCCATTCAAAACCAAATCAACCGCACCCATTTCAAAGTCAACAGTCTCCAAACCTACCGTATCCTCCCCGACCGTTCCATCCAAATCTTTCAAATCCAAGCCCTCTGCACTCCCCGCTTCATGTAAGGGGGAGAAATCCAAGAAAAGGGATCTCTCACTAAGTCTCGTCCAAACCACAAAGAAATCCAAAGTTACCAGACCTCCTCCTTCGACCGCTTCCCCAACCTTCACTCCATCCGGTTCACCCATGTAAAGTGACCATGATGATGATGTTAAAGTACCTCATATTAGAACTCAAAGACAAAGAGCCAAGCATGCTCTTAAATTGGTTGATGAACCTGATGATGTTGAGTTAGTGGAATCAGGAGATGAATCTGGAAAGCAAGGTGTTGAAGCTGATGCAGGAAAAGGACTTGTAAAGATTGTCAATGTTGATATCCCTGAGTTCAGTGATGATAAAGCTGATAAGGATCAAACAAATGATGAGGTTGAAAATCCTGTTGGTGTGTTTGAACCTGAGGGTCACGGTCAAGGTACTACTGTTAGTCGTGCACCCAGTGACCATGAAGCTGACTTTGCTAAGTCCCCCATTCACTCACCCATTAGACAAAATTCTCCTCTTCCAGAAAGGACGACCGCTCCTGATGCCTCGATCGATCCAATGGCTCACCTTTTGACCTCTGTTGAGTTCTTAACTCAGATCAACTTGGATACTCAAAGTGAGGTTGCCAAGCTTGCTGCAAATCAAGTCAAATTGCAGAATGAGGTTGATGAACTCCAAGCCTCAAATGCATCTCTTCTGCAGCAAGTCACCTCCTCCATTGTTGAGACTATTAAGGGGGAGAGTCAAAATATAGAATTTCTGAAGAAAATTGCGCTTTGTTTCTAGCCGATTATAGAATAAAGGCCATTCTTGAAAGCCTAGCTACCGTGTATCCAGATCTTGCTATGACTGCATCCACCTCAACCGCTCCTCTTTCTCGTGCTGATCTTCAAGAAGAGCTCAAGTAACAATCTAATGCCATTGACCATTCCATGGTCAAGATTGTTTATGGAGCTGGAAAAGAATTGACTAAAGTGATGTCAAATAATAATAATGTCTTATTTGAGAAAATGGATAACGTTAAAATTTCTCTCAAGGCTGAGATCAACGCTTGTATCTCTCAAGGTCTGCTAGCGGTCGCTGATAAGTTTGAGCCAAAGATTGAAGCAATGAGACAAGCTATGCTCGTCCACACTCAAAGGCTGGAAAGTCAAACTTCAAAAATTGATAGGGTTTATAAAATCTCTAACTCAAACGTGCAGGAAGTAATCAACAAGATTTCTAACCTTCAATTGACCGTGGACAACCTTGCTGGATCTCAAGCCTCCTCCCAAAATCAAGCGACCGGACATGGAAACAGGCTAGCAAGGGCAGATGACGATGATGAAAGTGAAGACAGTTTTGAATTTCCTACCATGAACAGTTTGGACTTTCTGGAGATTAACGACCTCAACAATCCCATTATCATTCCTGGTGTTGGACTCTCAAAGAAATTTTAATGCCTTATAGTAAACATGTTACCGCCCCTCTTTTGTTGACCGTGTGTGGTCGTTAAACATTTGTGATATTTGTTCCAAAAACAATTTACTTTTGTTTTTTTATTTGGGTCTGTAAAAACTTAAATTACTCTTTTGGTGTTGCACTCTCTATACTTGAATGAATATTTCTTTGGAGTGCATTGAATGTTAGGTTGATGCATTTGCATACTTATTTCTATTTCTCTCTAAAATGCACTCAAACCTTATATTTCTATCTTGCTAGGATTAGAATCTATTTTATCTTTTTAGGATGATAGAAATCTATGACATTGGCTGAGAGTGTGCATTGACTTGGGCATGATACTTAATAAAATAAATATCTTAAAAACATGTTATTACCGAGTACAATGAATTAGCCTTTGTTATAGTAGGTAATGGTCTCAATCAAATAGGGGGAGATTGTTGGGTATGCTTATTATAAACCACTCCTATTACCTAGATTTGATTGATCCCATAACCTAATTTTATCTTTTGTGGACTTTAGGATATATTGTAAGAAGTGTTAAACTTCATTTTTAGAATAGTCCACTTTGATAGTATAGGCTTTAGTTTGATAGGTCTAAAATTTTCTAAGTCTGGAATTTTAGTGGTCAAGACCTTGACCGTGAAAACTCACCTTGACCGTGGTAGATCACCTGACCGTGGAAGACCACTTGACCGCGAAACTCTCGACCGTGAGGTTTTGACCGCAAGTAAAGAAGTCCAAGAAACCAAGTGTTGTTCAAACTTAACCATGGTCACACTTGTGTTAAAAAAAATATGGTTAGTTTAGAACGTTGCAGAACTTAACTTGGACCCCAAGTAATTCAAGTTTGAATACATCTAAATGGGACCACCTTTGCTCTGCAACAAAAAGGACAACTCAGATTGAGCTCCAATCAGAATTCAACATCTCATTGTCCTTTAACTTGGACCCCAACTAATTCTAACGGCTACTCTCTCATTCAAGGCTATAAATAGTCCTTGAGTTTTTCATTGAAAATAGCTGAGATTCCAAGAGAGAAATTTCTGTTGAAATTCTTGGTGATTGCTGTTGGGTTTCGTGCAATCATGCGCAGCGGAAGATAGACATGAATAAAACCCAATAGCCTAGATCCGCTATGAACAATAATTCATAATAACAAGATGAAGGAAACTAACCCTTGTAGATCGTTATGTAAAACTTGGATTAAGCGTTAAGACAAACGCCCTCTACCGGTGATCCACACAACGAACAGATTTCAAGAACGCCTTCTTGAACTTGACTGCTAGGTCTTCGGATTGATCAACGGTGTTGAAGAACTATTCTTCAAAGATCCTAATTGTTATTGTGACTTGATAATTGAGATTAATCAATCAAAATAACCCAAGAATATAATGTGTGATTTCTTTCTCTAAGAAAGACTTTGGAATTGATCAAATCAACTACTAAGGAACAATTCCCGTCAGTCTGTATTTATATTCTAGGGGTTTCAGAAACCCTTTAGGACTTAGGTTTTCTTGTCCAACAAGAGTTTTCCTAAAACTGATTCTGCCGGGCAAAACCATCCGTACGGATGTTTCTGGAAGCATCCAGATTCAGCCGTACGGATCCTTTAGGCAGGATCCATTTTACTTCGTTTTTCGCTCCTTTGAATTATCCGTTCTGCGTGTGTGACCCAATAGGATTATACTAAGTTGGCAACGAGTCCGAACCAGTCAAACCTCGTAAGTCATAAGCGGACTCTAGCAAGCCATTATGACTACCCAATTAGTATAACTTTGAACTCCAAAGTTTCCTAAAATAGAACATAACACAATCTCTTTGTTACACGATGTCTATTGAACGTAAGCCATGGTCAATGGTCAACTTACATTTGTTCAATGCTTTCTCGATCCCGAATGTATTGATAACACAAATCTTATTTGAGCACGGCCATGCATTTCATCAATACCATTCATCGAGTGGCCAAAGCTTGACATCTCTCTTGACGAGGAACAAATCCCATCTTGTCTTATTACTCTTCCCTATATGATTCCGATTATGCCAATCATATTCTTTATAGCTATCCGGTTAGGGATAACGTTTGAATACGTCAAACATAATGTTCATCATGTGGAAGACTATAATAACCTCAGGTCTAAAGATTCCAGTGATATAACTATATGAGACTTAATTATGACATTGTGACCATGACATAAATCTCATAGGGGTCAGTCCAGTATTTGTTCTCCAACAAATACCCATAAGTCTAATTGTATCCCATACACTATAATCATCATATGATTATCTATTAAACTTATACTATAATTAATCATAATTATCAGGGATGGGGATTATTATAATAATCATGCAAAAGAACATAATAATCAAACATTCAATATCTTTATAAATAATAACATTTGTTTAACAAACAACATGCCTAGGGCATAACACCAACAATCTCCCACTTGCACTAGGCCTAATTAATGTATCGAATACCCATAGACCTAACATGACTATCATGCTTTGCTTGGGGAAGACCCTTTTTCAATGGGTCTGCAATATTATCATCAGTTGGTACTCTGCATATATTTACGTCTCCTCTATCAACGATCTCTCGAATGATATGAAAACACCTAAGTATGTGTTTGGAATTTCTGATGCGATCTAGGTTCCTTTGCTTGAGCAATAGCACCATTATTATCACAATAAAGGTCTATTGGATTAGCAATGCTAGGAACCACTTCTAGTTCACCAATGAACTTTTTAATCCAAACAGCCTCTTTAGCAGCATCGGATGCAGCAATATACTCAGCTTCAGTTGTAGAATCTGCTACGGTACTTTGCTTAGAACTCTTCCAGCTAACAGCACCTCCATTGAGCACAAATACAAATCCAGATTGCGATCTAGAATCATCCTTGTCGGTTTGGAAGCTTGCATCTGTGTAACCACTTACAACTAGATCATCTTCCATTCCTCCATACACCAAGAACGAATCTTTAGTCTTTCGCAAGTACTTAAGAATCGTCTTGACTGCAATCCAGTGACTCTCACCAGGATCTGATTGGTATCTGCTCGTCATGCTTAAAGCATAGAAGACATCGGGTCTAGTACATATCATGGCATACATGATGGATCCAATAGCAGAAGCGTATGGAATCCCAATCATTCTTTCACGCTCATCAGTTCTCTTAGGACATTGATTCTTGCTTAGAGATATGCCATGACCTACTGGCAAATTTCCTCTCTTAGAGTTTTCCATGCGGAATCTCTTAAGAACTTTGTCAATATATGTATCTTGACTTAAACCAATCAATTTCTTGGATCTATCCCGATAGAACCTTATGCCAAGGATGTAAGCGGCTTCTCCCATATCTTTCATTGAGAAACACTTTCCTAACCAAGTCTTTACAGACTGCAGTGCAGGAATGTCATTTCCAATGATTAATATGTCATCAACATATAGCACAAGAAATAGTACTACGCAACCACTAATCTTCTTGTATACACAAGGTTCATCTTTCGTTCTTGATGAAGCCAAACTCTTTGACCGATTCATCAAATCGAAGATTCCAACTCCTACAGGCTTGCTTCAATCCATAAATGGATCTTTGCAATTTGCATACTTTGTTAGAATTTTTTGGAATTACAAAACCTTCAGGTTGTGTCCTATAAACATCCTCAAGTAAGTTCCCGTTAAGGAACGCTGTTTTGACATCCATTTGCCATATCTCATAGTCAAAATATGCGGCTATGGCAAGTAAAATTCTTATAGACTTGATCATTGCTACGGGCGAAAAGGTTTCATCATAGTCGATTCCATGAATCTGCCTATAGCCTTTCGCTACAAGTCTAGCTTTATAAGTATGCACCTTACCATCCATGTCAGTCTTCCTTTGAAAACCCACTTGCATCCTATGGTTTTTACACCTTCGGGCGCATCAATCAAGTTCCAAACTTGATTGTCATACATGGACTTATTTCAGATTCCATGGCTCCAAGCCATTTATCTGAATCAGGAGCGGACATCGCTTCTTGGTAGGAAGTAGGTTCGTCATCAACTATGACTTCCACTTCATTGCTATCCGTCATGAGAAATCCATATCTCTCAGGTTCGGATCGCACCCTACCAGTTCTGCGAGGAACTTGAGTATTCTGAATAGGTTCGACAACTCCTTGTGAAACTTGTTCAGATCCAACATTTTGTTCCACATTATTTTCAGGTTCTCAAACTTCTTCGAGATTAATTTTACTCCCACTAATTCCTTTGGAGAGAAACTCTTTCTCTAGAAAGGTACCATCTCGGGCAACAAACACTTTGTTGTCCGTGCGGTTGTAAAAGTAATAACCCTTAGTTTCCTTAGGGTAACCCACAAAATAACACTTGTCAGATTTTGGTGCAAGTTTGTCAGAGATCATTCTCTTAACATTGTTGGTAGTGGTGCCCTAGGCACGTTTAATAAACGTTGTAATTGTTATCATTTATTTCATATCAATAAAGAGATGTTTTGATTATTATTGTTGTTCATGTTTACTTATAATAATCTCCGTCCCTAGTACTTGTTAAGCACTAGTATAAAGGCTAAATGATCATAGGATGATCATGTTAGATTTATGGGTACTTGTTTGGAACAAGGTACTGGACATGACCCGCTCTATGAGATTTATGTCATGGTCTATGTCATACATATATCTCATATTAGTTATGTCATTTGAATCCTTAGACATGAAGTTATTATAGTCTTCCACTTGATTAACATTATGTTTGACATATTCAAACACTACTTTTAACCGAGTGGTTATAAAGGGTATGATTGGCATAATCGGATTCACGTAGGGAAGAATAATAAGCTAAATGAATTTGTCCCTCCTCGGAGAGATGTCAAGCTTGGGCCACTCGTAGGAATGATGTTGATGAAATGTTCGGCCGGACTCAAATGGATTGATTGGATCAATAGCATTTGAATTATCAACATATTCGGAATCGAGAAAGTATTGAACAAAACAAGTTGAATGTTTGACCATGACTTGTGTTCAATGACATCGTGGATAAAGGGATTGTGACATATTCTAAAGGAATGCGAACTTGTATCTAGTTATACTATTTGGGTAGGTATGACGGTTTGCTAGAACCTAATCATATCTTATGGGATCATGTTTGAGCTCATTGCCAACTTAGTATAATCCTAGAGGGTCACACACAATAGAACGAATCTTTAAAAGGACTACATTGGAATTTTGGAAATTCTGGACATCCTGGGAAGTGGGCGACCGCACAGTATGGACTGGGCGGCTGCACAATTATCTTAGTTTTGTACCAGTTTTGCTTCAGATAGTTGTGCGACCGCACAGAGGTTTTTGGGCGGCCGCACAGTGCTGTCGGGTGGCAGATTCCTAATTTGATTAGGAAACGAATTTTGGACGGATTTTGACACAAGTTTCCTATTTGGAATAGGTTATGCTTGTGTATAAAAGACCAAATTCGGCCAGCACTCAATGCTAATGATTTTGTGAGTCTCAAAGAGTTTGAGAGAGGGTTTATTTTGTTCTAAGACATTCTTGGTTGAAGAACAAAATAATACACAAAATAAATTCCATATAGTTCTTTTGATTGTGAAAAAGTGTTTCACAATTTGGTCTAGCAACCAAGATCAAAGAAGCTACTTTGATATTCGTTCGAAGTGTGGATACCACTAGAGGGTGAAAATCATCATCTTCAAAGTTCGTGTTCAAGATTTGTGATCGTGATCAAGTCTTCAAACCTCCACCAAAAACCAAGAGAAAATTTGATAGCCATTAAGGGTTAGTTTATTCCTTTATTCTTATGTTGTATTTGATTTAATCGTATGAACGGATCCATGGCTTTGGGTTTCAAAATTTTAAATGCTAAATTCCGCTGCGCATGTTTGATCGAAACCCAACAGTGGTATCAGAGCCCCGTTCATGTTGATTAATTCAATACTTGGATCATGTTATGTGTATATAAATTGTTTATGTGCCTTGCATGATTTGAATATTGGAATATATGTTGTTTATGTGTTATGTGATTTTATGTGGTTTATTGTTTTGCAACTTTAATCGCACGATTCAATCGCAATAAATAAATTATGGTGGATTCAGAATTGTTGATTATTAATTTTTGATTGGATCAAAGTTTTAATAATCGGGGAAAAACAATTTTGAGACAAAATTTTCGAACTTAAAAAATTCTGCACATTCTGATGGCACTGGGCGACCGCACAAAACTCCTTGGGCGGCCGCACAGTTTTGGGCGACCGCACAAGTATATTTTGGGCGGCCGCACAAGGTGATCAGAAGGTCTGATTTTGGTTGAAAACCAGAATCTGGAATTTTTCGAAAGATTCAACAGAACCAGTCCAGTCCAGACTTGCTGATCTGGAATGGGTTTTGGGTAGTTGGTTTGTGTGTGGATTTTGGGGTTTGATTTTCCTATTTGTTTTAGTCTTGTGATTCCTAGATTGGTTCAAGTTTTGGATGGCTAATCTGCGTTCATCGAGATTGTGTTTCCCAAAATTGATCGCAATCAAAAGTTTCAAAGATAAAACGAAGTTAGAATTATGAAGAGTTCATAATTGCTAAAATTGAGAAACAAAGTTCTTGATTCAATGATTGGAGATCCATGTGGAATTGTGAATGCAATTGGCCTACGTTCATCGAGACCATCTATTGCTTAGTTTCGGCCACATGGACTACTTTCTTGGTTTCTTGAATTAGTGCGGGATTGTGGTTGCCTAAAGGCTTAGTTCGACCGCACTTCTTGTTGTCTTGATTTGGAGATAATAACCAAAGTTGAAATAGTCTCATCCTCATAATTATAGAGAAACTAATGACATATAAATATCATGCTTAAATTAATGGAGATTAATTTAGTGGCTAAACTTGATGTGTAACATGTTTATATTATGTGCTCATAAATATGTTATATGCTACATGTGATGAACCTTCAAAGAAAGTTTTAAGTCTTTTATTGCCATGCCATGATTAAAACACTTGTTAGTACATGAGTGATTTTAATGTAGATTCGCCCTAGCGAGATGCATTAAATTTGTTTGTGTATGAGAAAGATAGATAGTGTGGGCACGCCCTAGCGGGACACATTAACTATGCGTTTAAAATGGTTAGACTTAATTGGGCGTCAAAACAGTTTTGGGCTTAGGCAAAGATGAGGTTTAACATGCTTTTTGAAATTGGATTTCTTAAAGAATCTCATAAAAGGAACTAAGAGTCATATGAGATATGATTGACAAGAGTTGTCTACCTAATTAATTTGATTTTGTGTAATCCGCCTTAGCGGACTTGAAATTAAATTAAAGTTGGATCTTAACCCATTTAAATTATATTATACATTGGATGTATATGAAGGTTATATAATTTAGTGGGAGTATTTTGTTTGAAAAATACATTATTTATCTCTTTAATGAAGATCGGTACTTATTAAATTTTGGAAATTTTGCATATTTGTAGATAATGACTAATAACACTCAATCAATGTCGTTGCGATCGATCCTTGAGAAGGATAAGCTCGAAGAGAATGGTACTAACTTTATGGATTGGATCCGTAGCATAAGAATCGTTCTTAGGCAAGAAGATAAGTTGTACATTCTCGATGGGCCTCTCCCTGCTGAACCACCGCCTACTGCCCCTAGGGTAGAAAGAGACAATTACAAGAAACATCGTAATGATTCTAGAGATGTAAGTTGTCTCATGCTTGCTGCTATGTGTTCAAAACTCCAACAAAGTTTGGAACATTTGGAAGCCTATGAGATAGGCGTGGAGTTGAGAACCATGTTTCAAGAGCAAGCTAGGCAAGAGAGGTACAAGACCATTGTTGCATTCACTACTAGTAAAATGAATGAAGGGCAACAAGTGAGTCCTCACTTTCTTAAAATGAAAGGTTATGTAGAGCACCTTGAGAAACTTGGCTATCCAATCCCATTGAAGCTAGCCACGGATCTCATTCTTAATTCATTGCCTAAAAGTTATAATCAGTTTGTAATGAATTATAACATGCATGGAATGGATAAGAATCTCTCTGAGTTGCATGGGATGCTCAAGACTGCAGAGATGAAAATTGTGGAGAAAGGTTCTCCCGTGCTCTTGGTTCATAATGGGAAGAAGGCTGGTGCCAAAGGAAAGGGTAAGGCAAAAGTTGTCAAACCCAAAATAAGCAAGGCAAAGGTTGCCAAGGCTTCTGAGGCAAAACCTGATTCACAAAAGGATGCAATCTGTTTCCATTGTCAAGAAATTGGACATTGGAAACGTAATTGCAAGGCTTTCTTGGAAGAGCAAAAGAAGAAGAAGAGCAGCAAGGCTGCGTCGACTTCAGGTATCTATATGATAGATATTCTCCTTTCTACCACTAATTCTTGGGTATTGGATACCGGATGTGGTTCTCACATTTGTCTAAATGTGCAGGGACTAAAGAATAGGAGACTGCTTAAAGAAGGTGAAGTAGATCTACGCGTGGGGAATGGAGCAAGAGTTGCTGCATTAGCCGTAGGGACTTATGAAGTCACTTTACCTTCCGGATTAATTCTTGTTTTGAACAATTGTTATTATGTTCCGGATTTAAGCAGAAATATTATTTCAATTTCTTGTTTGGATAATGAAGGTTTTAAGTTTCTTATTGAGAATAAGAAATTTTCTATTTATTTAAATGATGTGCTTTATGGTATTGCTAATTCATTTAATGGCCTTTATATCTTGGATGTCAAGAATGAGAATAATGTCTATCATGTAAATAAGAAATCTAAACCTAATGATGTAAATCATACTTATTTGTGGCATTGCCGTCTTGGTCATATTAATGAGAAGCGTATCTCAAAACTCCATGGGGACGGACTTTTAGGTTCATGTGACCTCGAGTCATATGATACTTGTGAGTCGTGTCTTCTTGGAAAAATGACTAAGACACCTTTTACCAAGCTAGGTGAAAGGGCAAGCGACTTATTGGGGTTGATACATTCCGATGTATGCGGACCATTAAGTAGCAATGCTAGGGGAGGATTTCAATACTTCATAACCTTCACTGATGATTATAGTAGATTTGGGTATGTTTACCTAATGAAACATAAAAGTGAAGCATTTGAGATATTTAGAATATTTCAAAATGAAGTAGAAAAACAACTTGGCAAAAGTATAAAAGCACTTCGATCAGATCGAGGTGGAGAATACTTAAGTCAAGAATTTGATGATCATCTAAAGAATTGTGGAATAGTTTCACAATTGACTCCACCTGGAACACCACAATGGAATGGTGTGTCTGAGAGGAGAAATCGGACTTTGTTAGACATGGTTCGATCAATGATGAGTCAAGTTGATCTTCCAATATCCTTTTGGGGTTACGCCCTAGAAACCGCTGCTTTCACACTAAATCAAGTTCCAACTAAATCGGTTCCAAAGACTCCATATGAGATGTGGAGTGGAAAGAAACCTAGTTTATCTTTCATGAGGATTTGGGGTTGCGAAGTTTATGTCAAGAGACTTATCTCTGACAAACTAGCACACAAATCTGATAAATGTGTTTTCGTGGGATATCCTAAGGAAACTAAAGGATATTACTTTTACAACCGAGAGACAACAAAGTGTTTGTTGCCCGAACTGGTGTCTTTCTAGAGAAAGAGTTTCTCTCCAAAGAAATCAGTGGGAGTAAAATAAATCTTGAAGAAATTCGAGACCCAGAAAATAACATTGAACCAATAGTGGAACAAGAACAAGAACCACAAGGAGTTGTGGAACCTGTTCAAAATACACAAGCATCTCGCAGATCTAGTAGGTTACGATCCGAGCCCGAGAGATATGGATTTCTCGTAACGGATAGTAATGAGGTGGAAATCATTGAGAATGATGAACCGTCAACCTACCAAGAGGCGATGTCTTCTCCTGATTCGGACAAGTGGCTTGGAGCCATGGAATCCGAATTGCAATCCATGCAAGACAATCAAGTTTGGAATTTGATTGATGCACCCGAAGGTGTAAAAACCATAGGATGCAAATGGGTCTTCAAGAAGAAGACTGACATGGATGGGAAGGTGCATACTTACAAAGCTAGGCTTGTAGCGAAGGGTTATAGGCAAGTTCATGGTATTGACTATGATGAGACCTTTTCACCCGTAGCAATGATCAAGTCTATAAGAATTTTGCTTGCCATTGCCGTATATCATGACTATGAAATATGGCAGATGGACGTCAAAACCGCTTTCCTGAATGGAAAACTCCAAGAGGATGTGTATATGACACAACCAGAAGGTTTTGAACAAGATTCTAAGGTATGCAAATTGCAAAGATCCATCTATGGATTGAAGCAAGCTTCAAGGAGTTGGAATCTCCATTTTGATGAATCGGTCAAAGAGTTTGGTTTCATCAAAAACGAAGATGAGCCTTGTGTATACAAGAAGATTAGTGGGAGCATAGTGCTATTCCTTATTTTATACGTGGATGACATATTGCTCATTGGAAATGACATTCCTACACTTCAGTCTGTGAAGACTTGGTTAGGAAAGTGCTTCGCGATGAAAGATATGGGTGAAGCCGCATATATTCTTGGCATTAAGATCTATAGAGATAGATCAAGGAGGCTACTTGGTTTAAGCCAAAGTACATACATTGACAAGGTCATTAGAAGATTCCGTATGGAAAATTCTAAGAGAGGAACTTTTCCCGTGTTACATGGAATTTCTCTAAGCAAGACTCAATGTCCTAAGACAAAAGATGAGCGTGAGAAAATGAATGATGTTCCATATGCTTCGGCAATTGGGTCCATCATGTATGCCATGATTTGTACTAGGCCGGATGTGTCTTATGCTTTGAGCATGACAAGTAATACCAATCCGACCCTGGCGAAAATCACTGGATAGCTGTAAAAGCGATTCTTAAGTACTTGAGAAGAACTAAAGAGTCGTTTTTGGTCTATGGAGGAATGGAAGATGATCTCGTTGTAAATGCTTACACGGATGCAAGCTTCCAAACTGACAAAGATGATAGCCGATCGCAATCGGGTTTTGTGTTTATGTTAAATGGTGGAGCTGTAAGCTGGAAGAGTTCCAAGCAAAGTACAACCGCTGATTCTACAACAGAAGCTGAGTATATTGCTGCATCGGATGCTGCAAAAGAAGCTGTTTGGATTAAGAAGTTCATAACTGAACTTGAAGTGGTTCCTAGTATTGCTAATCCAATAGACCTTTATTGCGATAATAATGGTGCTATTGCTCAAGCAAAGGAACCAAGAGCACATCAGAAATCCAAACACATACTTAGGCGTTTTCATATCATTCGAGAGATCGTTGATAGGGGAGACGTAAATATATGCAGAGTACCTACTGATGACAATGTTGCGGACCCGCTAACAAAGGGACTTCCACAAGCTAAGCATGATGGTCATGTTAGGTCCATGGGTATTAGATACATGGGAGATTGGGCCTAGGGCAAGTGGGAGATTGTTGGTAGTGGTGCCCTAGGCACGTTTAATAAACGTTGTAATTGTTATCATTTATTTCATATCAATAAAGAGATGTTTTGATTATTATTGTTGTTCATGTTTACTTATAATAATCTCCGTCCCTAGTACTTGTTAAGCACTAGTATAAAGGCTAAATGATCATAGGATGATCATGTTAGATTTATGGGTACTTGTTTGGAACAAGGTACTGGACATGACCCGCTCTATGAGATTTATGTCATGGTCTATGTCATACATATATCTCATATTAGTTATGTTATTTGAATCCTTAGACATGAAGTTATTATAGTCTTCCACTTGATGAACATTATGTTTGACATATTCAAACGCTACTTTTAACCGAGTGGTTATAAAGGGTATGATTGTCATAATCGGATTCACGTAGGGAAGAATAATAAGCTAAATGAATTTGTCCCTCCTCGGAGAGATGTCAAGCTTGGGCCACTCGTAGGAATGATGTTGATGAAATGTTCGGCCGGACTCAAATGGATTGATTGGATCAATAGCATTTGAATTATCAACATATTCGGAATCGAGAAAGTATTGAACAAAACAAGTTGACTGTTTGACCATGACTTGTGTTCAATGACATCGTGGATAAAGGGATTGTGACATATTCTAAAGGAATGCGAACTTGTATCTAGTTATACTATTTGGGTAGGTATGACGGTTTGCTAGAACCTAATCATATCTTATGGGATCATGTTTGAGCTCATTGCCAACTTAGTATAATCCTAGAGGGTCACACACAATAGAACGAATCTTTAAAAGGACTACATTGGAATTTTGGAAATTCTGGACATCCTGGGAAGTGGGCGACCGCACAGTATGGACTGGGCGGCCGCACAATTATCTTAGTTTTGTACCAGTTTTGCTTCAGATAGTTGTGCGACCGCACAGAGGTTTTTGGGCGGCCGCACAGTGCTGTCGGGTGGCAGATTCCTAATTTGATTAGGAAACGAATTTTGGACGGATTTTGACACAAGTTTCCTATTTGGAATAGGTTATGCTTGTGTATAAAAGACCAAATTCGGCCAGCACTCAATGCTAATGATTTTGTGAGTCTCAAAGAGTTTGAGAGAGGGTTTATTTTGTTCTAAGACATTCTTGGTTGAAGAACAAAATAATACACAAAATAAATTCCATATAGTTCTTTTGATTGTGAAAAAGTGTTTCACAATTTGGTCTAGCAACCAAGATCAAAGAAGCTACTTTGATATTCGTTCGAAGTGTGGATACCGCTAGAGGGTGAAAATCATCATCTTCAAAGTTCGTGTTCAAGCTTTGTGATCGTGATCAAGTCTTCAAACCTCCACCAAAGACCAAGAGAAAATTTGATAGCCATTAAGGGTTAGTTTATTCCTTTATTCTTATGTTGTATTTGATTTAATCGTATGAACGGATCCATGGCTTTGGGTTTCAAAATTTTAAATGCTAAATTCCGCTGCGCATGTTTGATCGAAACCCAACAAACATAAGCATCACAACCCCAAATCTTCATGAAAGACAAACTAGGTTTTCTTCCAGTCCACATCTCATATGGAGTCTTTGGAACAGATTTAGTTGGAACTCTATTTAGTGTAAGAGCAGCAGTTTCTAGTGCATGTCCCCAAAAGGTTAAAGGAAGATCAACTTGACTCATCATGGAGCGGACCGTATCTAATAAAGTCCTATTTGTTCGCTCAGACACACCATTCCATTGTGGTGTTCCAGGTGGAGTTAATTGTGAAACAATTCCACAATCTCTAAGATGATTGTCAAATTCTTGGCTTAAATATTCTCCACCTCGATCAGATCGAAGTGCCTTAATAGTTTTACCAAGTTGATTTTGTAATTCATTTTGAAATATTCTAAATATCTCAAAAGATTCACTTTTATGTTTCATTAAGTAGACATAGCCATATCTACTAAAATCATCAGTAAAAGTTATGAAGTATTGATATCCTCCCCTAGCACTGCTGCTCATTGGTCCACACACATCAGTATGTATGAGTCCCAATAAGTCACTAGCCCTTTCACTACTCTTAGTAAAAGGTGCCTTTGTCATTTTTCCAAGTAAACAAGACTCACAAGTTTCATATGATTTAAAATCACGTGAATCCAAAAGTCCGTCCCCATGGAGTTTTGAGATACGCTTCTCATTAATATGACCAAGACGGCAGTGCCACAAATAAGTATGATTTACATCATTAGGTTTGGATTTCTTATTTATATTATAAATATTCTCATTATTTCCATTCTCAACATCAAGAACATAAAGGCCATTAAATGAACATGCAGTACAATAAAGCATATCATTTAAATAAATAGAAAACTTCTTATTTTTTAATAAGAAAACTATAACCTTCATTATCCAAACAAGAAACTGAAATAATATTTCTACTCAAATCCGGAACGTAATAACAATTGTTCAAAACAAGAATTAATCCGCTAGGTAAAATGACAGCATATGTTCCTACGGCTAATGCAGCAACTCTTGCTCCATTCCTCACGAGTAGGTCCACTTCGCCATCTTTGAGTAGCCTCCTATTCCTTAGTGCCTGCACATTCAAACAAATGTGAGATCCACTTCCGGTATCTAATACCCAGGAACTAGAAGTAGAAAGTAGAATATCTATAACATAGATACCTGAAGTAGACGCAGTCCCACTGCTCCTCTTCTTCTTTAACTCTTCCTTGTAAACCTTGCAATTTCTTTTCCAATGACCAATCTTATTACAGTGGAAACAGATTGCATCCTTTTGGGAAGTAGGTTTAGCCACATCAGCATTAGCAACAATTGCCTTGCCAATCTTGGGTTTGACAACTTTTGTCTTAACCCCTTTGCCTTTGCCTTTAGAGCCTTTTCTTCCTTTTGTCACTACGAGCACAGGAGCGACTTCTTTACCAATTTTCTTTTCCGCTGTCTTTAGCATCCCATGCAACTCAGACAGTGACTTATCCATCCCATGCATATTAAAGTTCATGACGAACTGATTATAGCTTTTGGACAATGAATTAAGAATAAAATCAGTGGCCAACTCAACATCAATGGGATGGCCAAGCCTCTCTAGATGCTCAAAATGAGCCTTCATCTTCAAAACATGAAGGCCCACAGACTGCCCTTCGCTCATCTTGCATGAGACCAAGGCAGCTATAGTGTCGAACCTCTCTTGCCTTGCTTGTTCTTGAAACATATCTTTCAAGGAAAGAGCAAGGTCAAATGCCTCCAAGTGTTCAAGAGTCTTCTGAAGCTCTGGACACATGGCCGCAAGCATAAGACAACCCACCTCACGAGAATCACTTTTGTGTTTCTTGTAGGCGTTTCTCTCATCCTTGGGTGCATTAGAAGCAGGTTCCTCTTCAGGAACGGGCTCATCAAGAATATAGAGCTTGTCCTCATGCTTTAGAACAATTCTAAGGCTACGGATCCAATCCGTGTAGTTAGCTCCATTTTCTTGAAGTTTTTCCTTCTCAAGGATAGATCGCAATGATAAAGAACCAGTACTTTGAGCCATTATCTACAATTATGCAAACATATAATTAAATATAAGTACCAACTTAATTAAAGATATTATAAGTATTTCACAAATACTCCCACTAAATTATATAACCTTCAAATGCATCCAATGTATCATATAATTTAAATGGGCTAAGATCCAACTTTAATTTAATTTCAAGTCCGCTTTGGCGATACTGCTCAAAATTAAACTAATTAGGTAGACAACTCCTTGTCAATCATATCATATATGACTCTTAGATCCTTTATGAGATTTAGACATCATATGTCTAACACATTTTAATCTCATCTGTGCCTTAGGCCCAAAACTTTGTCTTTTGATAGCCCAATTAAGTCAAACCATTTTAAACGTATAGAAATCACTCTTTCCTCATCTTATTCATAAATGAATAGAATTAATGTGCCTCGCTTTGGCAGAGCCCGCATAAAACTACCCATGTACTCATAAGTGTTTTAATCATGGATTGGCACTTAACTTAAATTTTAAGAAGGTTCACACACATAAAGTTAATCAATTAACCGAATTAATTTTATGTGACATTAGTTGTGCTAGTTAGGGATAAAAGTCTGAAATCATGAGATTTCTCCAATCTTAAACTCCTTTAAGATTCTGATCTCATTAATGCTCTGGACTTCTGAATTTGAATCTGTTTCAGGAAACATGGTTTAACAACCAGCCATCTGAAACAAATCATAGTCAGTATAACCCAAACCATCCGTACGGATGTTTCTGGAAGCATCCAGATTCATCCGTATGGATAGTTATGCATATCTCAGAAACATTGAACTCTTCAGGATTCTGGAACTGCATCCGCAGAGCATCTTGAAATTGAGAGCACAAAACGTACGATCGAAACTAAGCAAAAGGCATCCACATTCCCGTACTAAGATTAAGAAATCAGGCAACTTCTCTATACGGTCGAAACTAAGCCAAAAGGCATCCACATTCCCGTATAGATTGGTCGCATGTCTCAAGACCCTTTCAATGTCTCTTAATCTCACAGATTACAGCAGTTCTAAACTCTTTAGAAGTCTGATTTCTGCAACTATTCCGAATTCTCAACAGATAATTGTTTCAGGAAACACGGTTTCGAAAACCAGCCGTCTGAAACCAGTTTCTGTTTCCAGGTTCGAATTCTGCAAACAATTTGCAGAACAATCTGAACATGAGAAGTCAGAATGAAATCTGGGAGTGGACCAAAACCATCCGTACGGATGTGTTTGGAGGCTCCCAAACCAGCCGTACGGATTCTTAGGTAGAATCCCAGTTTTTCCAGATTTTCAGATTTCAGAAATTCGATCAATCTTAATATCGTATTTATACATAATCAGATTACAGAAACATGAAATTGCAGATTACGAATTTTAACCCATCTAATTCATATATTCAATAACCAATTTATTCCATATACAAATTAGATCAAGATCATCAATAGAATAATCCAATTACAACATGATAATCTAAGCATGTAATCATACATATTAATCAAATCAATATTACAACCACATCAACTAGCATGCATATTTTATATCTCATATAAAATCCATCACATAAATTCATCTATCTCATGATCATATCAATTAAATAATCACATTAAATAATTATATCATGATAATATTAGAATTATTGATCATCAACGGGGCTCTGATACCACTGTTGGGTTTCGTTCAATCATGCGCAGCGGAAGATAGACATGAATAAAACCCAATAGCCTAGATCCGCTATGAACAATAATTCATAATAACAAGATGAAGGAAACTAACCCTTGTAGATCGTTATGTAAAACTTGGATTAAGCGTTAAGACAAACGCCCTCTACTGGTGATCCACACAACGAACAGATTTCAAGAACGCCTTCTTGAACTTGACTGCTAGGTCTTCGAATTGATCAACGATGTTGAAGAACTATTCTTCAAAGCTCCTAATTGTTATTGTGACTTGATAATTGAGATTAATCAATCACAATAACCCAAGAATATAATGTGTGATTTCTTTCTCTAAGAAAGACTTTGGAATTGATCAAATCAACTACTAGGGAACAATTCCCGTCAGTCTGTATTTATATTCTAGGGGTTTCAGAAACCCTTTAGGACTTAGGTTTTCTTGTCCAACAAGAGTTTTCCTAAAACTGATTCTGCCGGGCAAAACCATCCGTACGGATGTTTCTGGAAGCATCCAGATTCAGCCGTACGGATCCTTTAGGCAGGATCCATTTTACTTCGTTTTTCGCTCCTTTGAATTATCCGTTCTGCGTGTGTGACCCAATAGGATTATACTAAGTTGGCAACGAGTCCGAACCAGTCAAACCTCGTAAGTCATAAGCAGACTCTAGCAAGCCATTATGACTACCCAATTAGTATAACTTTGAACTCCAAAGTTTCCTAAAATAGAACATAACACAATCTCTTTGTTACACGATGTCTATTGAACGTAAGCCATGGTCAATGGTCAACTTACATTTGTTCAATGCTTTCTCGATCTCGAATGTATTGATAACACAAATCTTATTTGAGCACGGCCATGCATTTCATCAATACCATTCATCGAGTGGCCAAAGCTTGACATCTCTCTTGACGAGGAACAAATCCCATCTTGGCTTATTACTCTTCCCTACATGATTCCGATTATGCCAATCATATTCTTTATAGCTATCCTGTTAGGGATAACGTTTGAATACGTCAAAGATAATGTTCATCATGTGGAAGACTGTAATAACCTCAGGTCTAAAGATTCCAGTGATATACTATATGAGACTTAATTATGACATTGTGACCATGACATAAATCTCATAGGGGTCAGTCCAGTATTTGTTCTCCAACAAATACCCATAAGTCTAATTGTATCCCATACACCATAATCATCATATGATTATCTATTAAACTTATACTAATAATTAATCATAATTATCAGGGACGGGGATTATTATAATAAACATGCAAAAGACATAATAATCAAACATTCAATATCTTTATAAATAATAACATTTTTTTAACAAACAACATGCCTAGGGCATAACACCAACAAAGATCACATTAAAAGATTTCCAAAATCCTTCGAATCTTCAAGCACACAACTTTCAAGTCTTCTACAAATCTCCAGCAACCTTCAAGATCAAATCTCAAGCCTCAGCACACAAGATTCATTAGGCTCTACAATCACTTAGATTTTAAAGAGCTTCTGATTCATACACACACACTCACCCCGATTGATCAATCACATAGATTTCATCAATAGGGATACACTGGTCTAAGTCTAGGATTTATTCTTCATAGAAATAGGTGTTGATTCAAAGCTTCATCTCTGTAATCTGTACTCAAAAGAGAATCAATATAACCTCCATTCAAAATCCAGGACTGACCATCTTGGTAAAGGACGTAGATCTTTTAACAGATCGAACATTTCCAAATACTTGTGTCATTTACTTACTGCACTTTAAATTTCTGCAAATTTACTTTCAAGTATTGTTCATCTTGTTCTTTATTGTTCATATTAATATTGTTTGTCGTTTAGTGTTTTGGTCTTTCAGATTTATGAACTGTTGTGAATTGTGTTTGTATGTTCTCCATATTGCCTAAGCTAAAATCTGACTAACTTATCTTTTGCCAAAACTTCTAAGACAACAACTTTCAAACTCAACCATTCTTGACAGCATATCTCTTGACCTCACCTCAACCTTGACCGGACTCACTCGACCGCAACCTGGTTGACCGTGTGGGCTGGTATTTCAATTCTTAGAGATTTTATCAAAACCAACTCTACCTAATTTACATCGAAAACTTCTGCTGTTCATATTATACCTTGACCGTGTGGTTTTTACCTGACCGCAAAATTCAAGATTGTAAGCACTTGGTTGATTTTGAAAAAGGGTTGAAATTTTAAATAGGCTATTTACCCCCCCCCCCTTCTAACCTCTTATAATACCCTTGTTGTGTCTTTGGGACCAACAATGGCACCGAAATCATCGACAGTCAGTACCATTTCTTTCGTCGAAAAATTAAAAGTGTGACTGTCACAATCCCAAAAGGCTGCAGCGGCCTTCAATAGGTCCCAATCCGGCTTCAAAGTCCGCAATGTAAAGAGAATGCGGAATCCAAAATCCTTGACAAAGGACTTCTTGGGGTGGGTCTTGCACGAGTACACAAAGGTCGACAAGTCCTTCTCGTAGTCAACAACGGCTTTGGCATCAAGGGTGAAAAGGTTTGAAGCCATGGAAAATATGGATTATGAGCAAAATCAAGCAAGAAAATGGTGTTAAAAAATGGCAGGAAATAGCTGTTAGGGGAATGGTCTCGAGCAGAGACTGATATTATAGTTGTTGGAGAATCTTGTTCAGAAAAGAAAAGGGCTGTAAATCAGTAACCTAGACGCGGGAGCCCCCAACCATGGTGACGCGACGTGCGCGACTCCCTTATACAAAGCCAAAAGCGCGCGCCTTTGACAGACAGACAGAACAGAACAGACCCTTGTCAGTACAGAAGCAGCCACGGCATTTCAAACGCCTTCAAACCTGCAGCAGTTCAAAATCAGCGGCAACAAAGCAGCAGTCAACAGCGACAACAAAACCACTTTGGGTACACAGTAATTTGGTCCGCCCGTAAGGCATGTCTAAATTGGAATGAGATAGAATCTCCCACTAAAAGTAGGATGTGTCTCTTTCTAGTCTAAGGCCAATCTCGGTATTCTCTCAAAAAAGGGAAAAATCAGCGTCCGCAGTCAACTGTGCCCGCACCCCACAAAGGTCAACAGCAAAATGCGGCTCCGAACAGCAATTTGGTCCATGGTGAACCACTAAAATCACCACCTCTTACCTGACCCAGTCCGCTCAACAGACTCTAAATTGGCACAACGGATTCACCAAATGGATTCAGCTTCAGTCCGCTCAACGGACTCTAAACCGGCATAACGGGTTCGCCAAACGGATTCAGCTTCATTCTGCTCAACGGACTTTAAACCGGGCATAATGAGTATGACACACTGGACTCTGCCTAGGTCCGCTCATCGGACTTTAAACGAGCAAATGACGGGTTCGCCAAACAGACTAAGCTCAACTCAAGTCTGCCAACCAGACTCTAAATCAGCAAACGGGATTTGCTAAACGGATTTCAGCTTCAGTCCGCTCAACAGACTCTAAATGGGCATAACGGTTCCGCTAAATGGCTCCAGCCTCAGTCTGCTAACCAGACTTTAAACCTTGGCCACGGTGGGCCGTCTCACTGTTGGGTTTTGAGCAAACATGCACAGCGGAATTAAAACCCAAAAGACTAGATCCGATCACGATGATTAAATTAATACGAGGATGAATTTAGAACACTAACCAAGACGGAGCTTTAAAATTCTGCGATCTTCAATCTTTGTTCTTCGCGCTTCTTCGAATCACGAATGCAGGAACGACCGCAACACTTGGATCACGAACTTTGAAGGAGTTGATGCCAACGCCCTCTATGTTTATCCACACGCGAACGAATATCTAGAACGATTCTAGATCTGGATTGCTAGACCCATTAGAAAACACGCTTTTCTAATCTTTAAAGGCTATATGATTTTATTGGTGTTCTTGAGCTTTTGATTCTCAATCTAAACTCAAGAATATGTTTCTCAAACACGTGGAGGCTACCAATAATGATACAATATCAATCCATACTGATTAGGGTTAAGAGAGAGGTATTTAAACTCATTAGTCCTAAACCTTTTAGGAGAAATAGGTCAAAACCCGTCAAAACACGAAATCAGATTTTGGGCCCAAACAGGGCCTGCTCGGCCGAGCACCTCTGTGTCAAAACTTTCTGTTTCTCATGCTCGGCCGAGTCCTTTGAGGTGCTCGGCCGAGCACCAGCAAAAAGTCATTTTTAGCCTTTTAAACAATTCGTTCTTTTGTGTGTGACCCCATAGGATTATATTAAGTTGGCAATGAGTCCAACCAAGGTCAAACTCATAAATCATGAGCGGACTCTAGCAAGCCATCATGACTACCCAATTAATATAACTTAAAGAAGTTCGTAATCCTCAATAGAATATATCACAATCCTTTTGTCTCACGATATCATATTGAACATAAGTCATGGTCCATGTCAACTTATATTGTTCAATGCTTTCTCGATCTTGAGTAGATTGATAATGAGCAAATGGTATTGATCTCATCAATTCATTTGAGCGCGGCCACGCATTTCATCAATCTCACTCTACGAGAGGCCTAAGCAGATATCTCTCTTGAGAGAGAGGGGCAAATCCCATATTGACTTATTACCTTTCCCTACATGAATCCGATTATGCCAATCGTAGCCTTTATAACCACCCGGTTAGGAGTGACGTTTGAGTACGTCAAACATAATGTTCATCATGTGGAAGACTGTAATAATCTCAGGTCTAAGGATATCAATGATATAACTATTATGAGATTTAATTATGACATTTGACCATGACATAAATCTCATAGGTGGGTCATGTCCAGTACATGGTCACCAACATGTACCCATAAGCTTAATCTGTATCTAATACACATGATCATCACATGATCATCAATTAAACTTATACTAGTTCTTCATAAGTTCTAGGGACGGGGATTATTATAATAAACATGTAAAACATATAATAACCCTAGGTTGTTATCTCCAAAACAAATGATGTAACGTAAGGCCTTTCTCAAGGGCCTAGAGCATAATTCCAACAATCTCCCACTTGCACTAGGCCCAATCAACGTGTATCCAATACCCATTGAGCTAAGTTATGATCTCCATCATTTTGCAAGTGAGCACATGTAAGATGATTGTCTTTGTTATCATCATAAGGTATTTTGCATATTTTTGACACTTCCCATGTCAACGATTTCTCGTAGAGATGGAAACGTCTGAGCCCGTGTTTGGATCATAGATGAGCCCTTGGCACCTTAGCTTGTGCAATAACCGTTATTTCACAACAAGGTCCATTGGATTAGTATCACTATAAACTATTTCTAGTTTTACTAATAACATCTATATTCAAACAACTCTATTAGCTACAACTCTTGTAACTAAATACTCAATTTTATTCGTAGAATAAATTATAGTGTATTTGCTTGGAACTATTCCAACTAATAGCACTTATTTTAAACATATGTTTATACTGCGATTTAAATTACCCTTGTCGATGTGGAAGCATGTATCTATGTAACCATTTACTAGATCATCTCTCATTCCAACAACCATCAAGAATGCATCCTTAGTTCTTCTCAAGTACACAAGGATATTCTTGATCATTATCTAATGACTTTCACTAGGATACGATTAGTATGTTCTCATCATACTCCAAGTATACGAGTTATACCGTCTAAGTACATAATATGACATTCATGATAGATCCAATTGCCGAAGCATATGGAATCCTAATAATGTATTCTTGCTCATTAGTCTTCCACTAAGACTAAGTCTTGCCAAGAACACTGTCATTAGACAACTTCGCAAGTTCTTCTCCAATAGTCTTGCATACTGAACAATTCAGTACATTGTCTCCATAAGTACTTTAACACAAACCAATCAAATTCCTAGATTAATATCAATAGATATTAATTTCAAGGATATAAGCGGCTTATTCCTAAGTCTTTCATTAAGGAAACTCTTTCAAATGAACTATATGTTAGACATATATTTAAGACTAGGAATTAGACTATGCTCCCACTAATTTCTTAGCAAACACAAGTCTCATTATTGATGAATTTCAAACGATTTGAACGCTCCATCAAAATGATTGTTTCAACTCCAAGAAGCTTGCTTCAATCCATCTCATGGATTTCCGCAACATACATACTTTATTAGAATTTCTAGACTATCAAAACCTTCAGGTTGTATCCAATACATCCTTAAGTGAGTTCCCGTTAAGAAACGCTGTTTTGATATCCATTTGTCAAATTTCATATTCCAAATATGAAGATATGACAATGAGAATTCTAATAACTTAAAGCATGACTTCAAGTGAGAAAGTTTTATCATAGTCGAAATATGAGTCAACCTTTTCACATTTAATCTTGCTTAATTAGTATGTTCCTTTGCTACCCATGTTAGTTTTCTCCAAGAAAACTTGATTCCATCCTTTGGTTTTTACACCTTAGGTTAGAAAGATCAAGTTCCAAACTTGATTAATATACATGGATTGCCTTTTAGATTTTATGACTCCAGGCCATTAATCTAAAATGGAGCGGATATTGCATTTTGATAGGAAGTAAATATACCATTCTCAATGAACTTTACCTCTTATACTTTCTTTAATAAGAAATCCAATATTTCTCATTATAGATTGTATCCTATCATATATGCAATTAACTTGTGTAATTTGAACGAATTTCCACAACTCCTTGCGAAAGTTCATTCAACTTCCATCTAAGGTTCTATGTTATCTTCTAGGTCTCGAACCATTCGAGATATATTTTACTCCCATTGATTCTTTTAGAGATAAACAATTTACCTAGAAAAGTACCATTACAATCAACAAACAATTTGTTTCTTAGAAGTAAAATAATATCCTCAAGTTTCCTTGGGATATCCCATGAAATTACATTTATTAGATTTAAGTGTGAGCTTGTTCCAAACAAGTCTTTTCGCAAAAAGTCTCACCCTCTTAAATCTTTATGAAAGACAAACCAAGTTTTCTTTCATTCCATATCACATATGGTACCTTTGAACCTATTTTAATGGAACTCAAATTAGTGTAATTATAGCGGTTTCCAAAACATAACCCCAAAATAAATAATGGAAGATCAATTTGACTTTATCATCTAATGAACCATATCCAATAAGGTTCTTCACCTCCACGTAGACACATCATTCTAAATGGTGTTCTCGGTGGAGTTAATTTGTGAAACAATTTCACAACCTAAAGATGATTGTCAAATTCTTGGTTCAATTATTCATTATCACGATCGAATCGGGATTTCTGAATAATTTTGCCAAGTTACCAAAATCCTCTTTTAGCATTGCTACTTAATGAACCATATACATCGACATGTATTAGGTCTAATAAGATATCAGCCTTTTACTACTCCTAGTAAAAGTTGTCTTAATCCAAGTAAATAAGATTTGCATAAATCATATGATTCAAAATCGTATGACTTTAAAACTCCGTCCCATGGAATTTTAGACACGCGTTTCTCATTTATTTGATCAAAACAATAATGCCTTGAGAATTTAATTATTTATGTTATAGTCTTATTTATTATTTTGTTCTTCAAGATTTAGGATATGAGATTTATTTATATGATTTAACAATACGATAAAGCAAATCATAATAAATAAAGCCCTTTCTTATTCCAAATAAGAAATAAATATCCTTCATTATCTTATAGCAAAATAATACTTTCTACTTAATAAGCAAAGCCACTTCATAAGTGTTCCACGAACAATGTTGCAACTCTTGCATCATTATCATTCGCAGATTAACTTTACCTTTTATAAATAGTCTTTCTTTTTATTAATTGTTGCACATTTATACAAATGTGGGATCCAATCCGGTATCCAATACCCAATGATTAAAATTAGAAAGATTAATTTTATAGCATAAATATCCTTTGTGGTTGTCTCACTACCATTCACTTTTTATTGATCATCCAAAATTTTGATTGCAATTTTAAATGGTCAATCAAATTGCCACATTACCAAATTGCATTATTCAGAGTCATAATTTTAGCCACAATTATTTCCTTTAGGTTTGACAACGTTTGTCTTACCTTTAGCTTTTAATCCTTCCTTTTAGAAAATCATAAAGTCAAAATCGAATTTTCGACTTAGGTCATCATCTTTCCGCATGATAGTTCAGATATTGAGAGCACAAACCAATGTCTCATCAATTCGACTAACTTCAGCAATCAAGAACAATTCAAGATTCTAATTTTAGTTTATCTGAATTCTTAATTGACATCACTTTTCAGGAAACTTGGTTTCGCAAACCAGCCGTCTGAAATTAGATTCAATCCCAGATTAATCTTGAACTTGACATTTAATTTCAGGAAACATGGTTTCTGAAACCAATCATCTGATAATTAAATTCAACTCAAAATATTTATCTTAGAAGCGGTAGATTTTAAATTTTCAAATTTATCCTATAATTGCATTTCTTGATTCATTTAGGATTTGGTGCTCATGGTGATCAAATCACCATGATTATCAAAACCAAGAATAAACAATTTATTCATGAATCTAAGATCATCAACAAGTTAATCAAATTAAATTTTGATGATCCTACGGAACATATTAATCAAATTAATATTGCAATTTAGGTTACTCAGGATTATTAAGAATGTATAATTTCCATTCTTGCTTTAGAACAATTCTTAAGCTCATGAATAATTTCCATTCTGAAGAACAGATCGCAGTAATAAACATAATTAAAGTTTAAGAAAATATTCTACACAAATATGCAAATAAATATACACCTATATTTCATACCAGTCATTTAAGAGATATATAGATTGTATTTCATAAATACTCCCACTAAATTATATAACCTTCATATACATCCAATGTGTAATATAATTTGAATGGGCTAAGATCCATATTTCACTTAACTTTGAGTCGGCTAGGGCACGACTGCTCAAAATAAGTTATTTAGGTAGACAACTCATTGTCAATCATATCGTATATGACTCTTAGATCTTTTATGAGATTTTAGATATCGTATATCTAACATGTTTTAATCTCATCTGTGCCTTAGGCCCAAAACTGTTTTGATAGCCTAATTAAGTTAAACCATTTTAAACGTATAGGAATCACTGTTTCCTCATCTTGCTCATAAATGGATAGAATCAATGCACCTACGCTAGGGCGTAACCCACACAAAACTACCCACGTACTTACAAGTGTTTTAATCATGGACTGGCACGGAACTTAAATTTTAAATAAGGTTCACAACATATAGCATGGTAAATGTTTATAGTCACATAATATAAACACATAAAGCAACGGTTAATAATTTAACTAATCTCATTAATTAAATTAAGATTTCATGTGATTGATTTATGGGGATAAATTCTTTAACACATTATTGAGAGCACGATTGTACGGTCGAAACTAAGCCATAAGGCATCCACAATCCCGTACCAAATTTAGAAACTAGAAGAAACAACTATGTAAGGTCGAAACTAAGCCAGAAGGCATCCACAATCCCTTACATAAAGTAACTCGATTCTAAATTCTTTTGTCCCATCAATTTATTACTTTGACCTTGAAATTTGTTTTCAGGTAACACGGTTTCTCAAACCAGCCATCTGACAAACAAGTTCAATCCAAAGTGATTTCGAACATGCCTTAATTTCAGGAAACACGGTTTCTAAAACCAGCCATCTGAAAAACAAATTCTGTCCAAAATCCTTCTGCTCGGCCGAGTCCTTTGAGGTGCTCGGCCGAGCATCTTTGTGTTCCAGAATCTGTACATTCTGATTCAATCTGCTCAGCCGAGTCTTATGGACTGCTCGGCCGAGCACCATGATCAGAACAGATTTTTCGAATTTCAATTCTCAAATTGCTTTCCCGATTCAATTAGGGTTTGATGTTCATGATGATCAAATCATCATGTTCATCAAAGCCTTGAATAAACGATTTATTCATGAATCAAAGATCATCAACAAATCAATCCAATTAATTTTTGATAATCATAAGGAACATAATAATCAAATTATTATTGCAATTTAAAATCCCACATAACGTATTTAAACGGTGCGATTTTATGATCTCCATATATCACATATATATACATAAAATTCAAATCACATAAACATCAAGAATCCAAATTCAAATAACATGCCAACACATATAATCCAATTATATTATTAACATGATATTATTAAAATAATCATGATGAACGGGGCTCTGATACCACTGTTGGGTTTTGAGCAAACATGCACAGCGGAATTAAAACCCAAAAGCCTAGATCCGATCACGATGATTAAATTAATACGAGGATGAATTTAGAACACTAACCAAGACGGAGCTTTAAAATTCTGCGATCTTCAATCTTTGTTCTTCGCGCTTCTTCGAATCACGAATGCAGGAACGACCGCAACACTTGGATCACGAACTTTGAAGGAGTTGATGCCAACGCCCTCTATGTTTATCCACACGCGAACGAATATCTAGAACGATTCTAGATCTGGATTGCTAGACCCATTAGAAAACACGCTTTTCTAATCTTTAAAGGCTATATGATTTTATTGGTGTTCTTGAGCTTTTGATTCTCAATCTAAACTCAAGAATATGTTTCTCAAACACGTGGAGGCTACCAATAATGATACAATATCAATCCATACTGATTAGGGTTAAGAGAGAGGTATTTAAACTCATTAGTCCTAAACCTTTTAGGAGAAATAGGTCAAAACCCGTCAAAACACGAAATCAGATTTTGGGCCCAAACAGGGCCTGCTCGGCCGAGCACCTCTGTGTCAAAACTTTCTGTTTCTCATGCTCGGCCGAGTCCTTTGAGGTGCTCGGCCGAGCACCAGCAAAAAGTCACTTTTAGCCTTTTAAACAATTCGTTCTTTTGTGTGTGACCCCATAGGATTATATTAAGTTGGCAATGAGTCCAACCAAGGTCAAACTCATAAATCATGAGCGGACTCTAGCAAGCCATCATGACTACCCAATTAATATAACTTAAAGAAGTTCGTAATCCTCAATAGAATATATCACAATCCTTTTGTCTCACGATATCATATTGAACATAAGTCATGGTCCATGTCAACTTATATTGTTCAATGCTTTCTCGATCTTGAGTAGATTGATAATGAGCAAATGGTATTGATCTCATCAATTCATTTGAGCGCGGCCACGCATTTCATCAATCTCACTCTACGAGAGGCCTAAGCAGATATCTCTCTTGAGAGAGAGGGGCAAATCCCATATTGACTTATTACCTTTCCCTACATGAATCCGATTATGCCAATCGTAGCCTTTATAACCACCCGGTTAGGAGTGACGTTTGAGTACGTCAAACATAATGTTCATCATGTGGAAGACTGTAATAATCTCAGGTCTAAGGATATCAATGATATAACTATTATGAGATTTAATTATGACATTTGACCATGACATAAATCTCATAGGTGGGTCACGTCCAGTACATGGTCACCAACATGTACCCATAAGCTTAATCTGTATCTAATACACATGATCATCACATGATCATCAATTAAACTTATACTAGTTCTTCATAAGTTCTAGGGACGGGGATTATTATAATAAACATGTAAAACATATAATAACCCTAGGTTGTTATCTCCAAAACAAATGATGTAACGTAAGGCCTTTCTCAAGGGCCTAGAGCATAATTCCAACACTCACATCACCGTACCTCTTCCGTCAGCAAAAGCCGCTCACACAGGGAGCGCACTCCTATCCTTTGTGATTTCAAATTCCTTCTTTTATCGAGTCTTTGTTTTTTCTTGGTGATGTCCTCGGTGGATGTCTTTCTTTCATCGGCGCGTTTTGCTTCGCAATCCACGCCGCTGAGGGGCTCTGTAGACACCCCGCCTTGGACCGCTCACCCCGATTACACATTTGATTTTGTGTTTCTTCTTGTTTTAAGTGTTTTTCGTTAGTTTCTGTTACTTTCATTATGTTTCTGACTGACTCAGTTAAATCTAGGGACTAAACTGAATAACATTTCTAACTTTCCAGTCCATTCTGTCAAAATTGCCTTCTCATAGTCGCGCGCCTCTGCCTCCATAGGTGAGACGCGTGTGCCTTCCACCCCAAAGGCCAGAGGCGCGCGCTTTTGGGCGTCAGTTACAGATTCTCTCTAAGAATCCCTACCTTGCTCAATTTACAGGATTTTGCCCGGGAATTCCCTCTTTGTGACTCTGTTTTGGCACCAAAAACATCCCCTTTTAAACTATAAAAATCCCTCTTCTCCCACATTTCAAAGGAACCCTTTTTTGACATAACAAAAATATACCAAAAGCTCTTTAGGCACTTTCAAGGAATTTCTCCAAAGAAGCTACCAAAGTACTAAAAGTTTAGGTAATTGTTCTGTTTCCTTCTCCTCTCTTCTCATCTCTATCTCTTCTTTTGTTTTATATTGAAGTGTGCGATCACCCAACCATTTTGGGACATGACACCAAAGGTTACTTCACTCCATTGAAGTTGACCAATGAGTTATCTCCCTACATTCAACTTCTTTTTAAAACCCCTTTTTAATCTCATTTTCAAAGTATAGAAAGAATACATTTTTATAATGTAGAATGTGAACAAGCAAGACCAACTTTAGTTGGGCGGAATGGGTGTTTAAGTACTTCACATTCTGTAACCTAACCCCCGAACCCGTCTCTCCCGAATCTCTGGTTTTCGTAACAAAACTTAGGCTAATTATTAGGTTTTTCTTATGTTCCTCTAAAACATAGGTGGCGACTCTACATTCTAAAACCAAATAGACATCCTAGGATAGTTCACGCGCTCTAGCCAAGCCGTGGCTCTCCCCCGGGTATCTACAAGTACCACCCAGTGCAACTAAATCAATTTCAAAATCATTTCAATCAAAGTACCATGCGGTACAAGTCTTTGTTCGAAATCAATCACAACGATGATTCTAATGCAACCAATAATTTTGTTACAGATCTAAGAGGGGTTTCAAATGACGTACGAGGTAAGGAACGAAGTTCATTTTAAAAAATAGACCCGCCATAAAGGTATATCAATTTTTCATTAAAAGCGAAACAGAGGGCCAATGCAAATAAGGAAGTTCAAAAGACAAACGGAATGTAATCCCTTACCTTAAAGCACTTAACTAGTACTCCCGTATCTCTAGCGAAATAACTCAATTTCCACAACAAGCAATGAACACATGCTGCATAGTTTTCCAAATTCAATTCTACTCCAAAACCATACTGCCGAGACCAACTGTAACGACCCGAATATTCATAAACTTAATATTCCATAAATATCAATATATTACAACTTAATGCTACAAATTACTTGTACAAAAATCTGTCTAATAACTCCAAGTAATCTATAATCGCTCCAAGCCAATTCTCAAACCACAATCTTCGCTCAACTGTCACAACTGCAAAATCAAACTGGAGAGGAAAAGAGAGGGTGAGCGAACAAAAGCCCTGTAAGATCATACGACGCCCCTTTGGTTTCTAAGAAGGGGTGACCACAACGGAAGCACGAAAATCATTTAATCAAAACGAAAGGGAGTTTTACATCAACATATGAAAAATCACTTTATAAATAAATCAAAATCTCATGGCTTCAAAATCAAAAGTACGAATATTTTTAAAGAACAATTTGATCACATAGCGGTCAAAGACCAATTCGATGATTCTCAACAATTCCGTCAATTCCAACTCAAAAGTTATAATATCCGGATAACCATCACTAATGATCAATATCAAAATCAAAGTATCACAAAGATACTTCCATGTATACACCCATGACTGGTATCATGTATACACCCGTGATAGGTGTCGTGTATACACCCGCAACAGGTATCACGTATACACCCGTGACAGGTATAACGTATTCACTCGTGACTGATATCGTTTAACTCAGTGATCATATCAAAATCTCAAAAGGGTACCCACTGGTACAGTTAAATAAAAATCATTTCATTTCAAATACACTACCATTCAGTACAACTAAATCAATTTCAAAATCATTTCAATCAAAGTACCATGCGGTACAAGTCTTTGTTCAAAATCAATCACAACGATGATTCTCATGCAACCAATAATTTCGTTACATGATCTAAAAGGGGGTTCAAATGACGTACGAGTTAAGGAATGAAGATCATTTCAAAAAATATACCCGCCATAAAGGTATATCAATTTTTCATTAAAAACGAAACGGAAGGCCAATGCAAATAACGAAGTTCAAAAGACAAACGAAACGTAATCCCTTACTTAAATTAAAGCACTTAACTAGTACTCCCGTATCTCTAGTGAAATAACTCAATTTCCACAAAAAGCAACGAACACATGCTGCATAGTTTTCCAAAATCAATTCTACTCCAAAACTATACTGCCGAGATCTAAAAAATTGAGACCCAAACAAGATATCATCAATCACAATATTAATTTTGTCCACCAAATAATGAAATCCTATTATAGTACCTTAAGTAACTCTTTTCTAGTCCTTCAAAAAAAAAACCTAACTCTTTTCTAATCAAACAAGAAGCCTTAAATGATGGAGTTTTCAACGCTAAATATTTACTGATGGGGGATTTTGCGAATGCCGATATATGGCAGTGTTCAAGTTACGCTTGGAGAGGCATCTGTGCGTTTCAGGGCAATGTTACTAAAGATACAAGGTGGAAAATCGAGAATGCTAGTACAACATGCACGAACATCCACTTTCGTCATCTTTCTTCTTAGATTTTTATGTATTTATAACTGCCATTGTAATGGATGATAATACTTGGGTTGAGCCTCTGAAATTTGTAGAGAGCCTAATCAGATTTTTGTGCTTTTACCCATAATCTAATGATAATGCTAGTTTGATTTCGAAAAAAAAAAAAAAAAAAACCTATACTCCCTCAAAGATCACAAAATAAAACTCACACTATAAACCTCATACCTCAACGAAGTGGTTGTCATAAGATGTCGACGCCGTCTCTCGTATGCGGCTTTTCTTTCTCTTTCTGTTTCTGATTGATTTACTTAGGTTTAGGGTAAAAGATGAATATGTCTTCCAAGTAATATAACATCAACAACCCATTATTCACTACTAACCTAAATACCAAATTAACTTAAACTCCAAAATCTATATTATAGAATTTTAAAGTTGGTGAAACTTACCTTGGAAATGACACGTAAGCCAAAAATGGGTTTATCTTGATTTAGAGGATGCCATGTAATATGACTTTTGGAATCATGGAAACTTTTGGCATTCTCCTACCTAGGTAAAAATAATAGGTAATATCCATAGATATGATAGTAGGTAATTTAGTGATTCTATAAGAAGATAAGAAGAGATTCATATCTAATAAAATATGTACTCATATATATAGAGTATTAGACTAGGTAGACATATACTCTTATATATAGGGTATTAGACTAGGTAGGGTTTGGATGCATTAAAGAACAATTCATTAAGAAGTGGCTTTTTAGTTTTTGACTATTCAAATTTTCATAATTCAATGGCTTTGATCCTTTCATGTATTCCAAGAGACAGCATATTATTCAAAACCATTGAATTATGATGAAATTCTTAAAGTTTAAAGTATCAAGTGAACTTGAAATCATAGAAAATGAGAAGATAAGATGAACCATTGTAATAAATAATGCTAAAATCTAAAAAGTCTCTAACTTACATTTTATTAATATGACTTGCATTTATGCTAACATATAAAAAGTCTCTAACTTACATATTATTAATATGACTTGCATTCATGATCTCATAAGTTATTAGACTCTTTAACTTTAAAGACTACTACAAAAATATAAAAACCAAACATTTATTTATCAAATAGTACTTTTAAGCTCTCAACTCTACCAAAAAGACACCATTCTCATTTTAGATGCAAGGATAATTTCATTGTTCATACTTTTCTATACATAAATGAAGACAAAGGTAAGAAGACGACGCAATGATTTATCAATCCTCCATATCGGTAATATAATATTCTATTTCAATATTTCATGCATTATATACTAACTATTATATTTGTTGTTACATTAGTTTTTGTAGGTATTCCTTCAAAAGAAATTGCTAAAAAAAATCGTGCTATGAAGCGTGCTTATTTGATGAGTAAAAAAAAGAAAAAAGGAAGTTCAAATTTACAAGCGAAAGAGAAGGAAGGAACAATCATGTCGAAAGAAAGACGAGAAACATTTTTCGGCCAATCAGGTTTGAAGTCAGGTTTCTTCCATATAACTAAAGTCTCTTGCAGAGTTTAAGAATAATATTCGTAATAAAATTTGGGAAATTTGGGTAGTTAACCTATACACACAAGCGGCACACACACATGTGTATATATATACACACTAAACACACATGCAATTTTCCATATCCTCAAACTTTTATTTTGTTTACAGATTCATCAATGCGTACATCACAACAGACGAATAGTTCCAGGAAAAGAAATTTACTATTGGATAATGAAATTGATACCATATCCAATTACAAAGGTATGTTGAATTTGTTAATTTAACAGAGTATGTAAAATTGTTGCAGTTAATTACTAAGATTTAGTTAATTACAAATATTTAGAGAAAACTACAATAGCTATTTTATCTAACATATCAATTCGGACGGAAGGAGTATATAGGTAGTTAGGGCTAAGTAGTAAGCAACGGGTTTTCATTTCATAACTTTTCATAGCTTCTCACATATGTGACTGAGTGTATATATTAAATATTTTACAAAAACATACCCGCATTCCTATGACTATTCAGCAATTTAGGAAAGAAATTTACTTTCACCAGTAATTAAACTTAGGAGACATTCAAAACGGAAATTATTAACAAAAAGTTTGGGATGGAAGGAGTATAACTAACAAATCCAGTTTAACCTTCAAATAAATTATTTAAATTTCATTATCAAATAATTATAGCAATAACATGATCTTTTAAAAAGGTGAAAAAATGAGACAATTTAAATTCACCGTCATGTCATTAGGTGTTCTACCTCCCGTGAGGAGCACGGGATTATTTTCTAGTTAAATCATAAATTTTCGGGTTATTACAGAAGCGTCACACCCCTTTACATCACAAGCAAGCATTAAGTTAATACACTTATATATACACACACTCCTTTCCTTCATCCCAACTTAATACGCACATTCACTGTTGGGCGCGGAAGTCAATGAGTGGATATATACTCCCTCCGTCTCAGCACAAGTAGGACTAGAGGAGTGTGCACAATATTTAAGAGAAAGTAGTGTATGTGTGGTAGAAAATGAAAAGAGAGAATGAGTGGGGTAAATAGTAGTGTTCGTTAAATAAATTGAGCGGTGGAAAATGAATAGAGAGAATGAGTGGGTTAAATGGTGGGGTTGGTTGAATAAACATTTCCATTTTAGGCAGTTGTAGGTACCCCGGCCCGGGCCCCTTGCGGGAAAAGGATGATCTTTTGAAGGAGTCGCCACCCACGTTTTAGAGGAACGCGAGAAAACCTATTAAGTTGGAAATGTGTTTGATTTACGAAAACAGAGATTCCTTTTGAGAGTTCGGGGGTTAGGTTACGAGATGGGAAGTACTTAAACACCTATCTCGCCCGACTAACGTCGATCTTGCTTGTTCAAAGTTTACATTATAAAAATTGTGTTCTTTCTATTAATATCAAATTTAGAGGGGTTTTAAAAGAGGTTGAAATGTAGGGAGATGACCCCTAGACCAACTTCAATGAAGATGAAGTGATCATTCGGAGTTATGTCCCAAATTTGGTTTGGGTTTGATTGCACTTTTGATCAAAAGAAAAGATAAGAGAAGATGAATTAGAAGAAAGTGAAGAAGACAAGAAAATACCTATGTTTGGAAGACAAGTCCTTGACACTCCTTGAGAATGATCCTTATTGGAAGGATTGTTGGATGTTAAAAGTTGGTGATCAAAAGTTCATGCAAGTTTTGTAATGAGAAATTGGTGATTTTTAGGTGTGAAAATGGTTATCAAAGTCAATCCCCTCCAATGGTAGATTGGAGGGGTTTTTATAGTTGTAAAGGGTTTTTTTTGGTGCCAAAACTGAGCTGCCAAGAACCATTTCCCGGGCAAAATCTTGTAAGATGGGCAAGGGAGAGATTCAAGGCCAGAAATCTGTAACTGACACGCCCAGAGGCGCGCGCTTCCCACCTTGGCGGCGGAAGGTGCGCGCTTCTGGCTTCAAAGGCCGGAGGCGCGCGACTCAGAGAAGGCCATTTTTGACAAAAGGACTAGAAAGTTAGCACTGTTATTCAGTTTAGTCCCTGAACTTAACGGAGTCAGTCAGGAACTTAACCGAAGTAACAGACACTAATGGAAAACATATAAAACACAAGATCAAATGTGCAATCGGGGTGAGCGGTCCAAGGCGGGATGTCTACAAATCCCCTTGGCGGCGTGGATTGGGTAGCAAAGACGCGCCGACAAAAGACAAGACATCCGCCGAGGACATCACCAAAGAAAGGGAAAAAAGAAGAAAGCAAAGACTCGATAAAAGCGGGAATTAAAAGTTGCGAGGGATAGAGGTGTGCCCCCTGTGTGAGCGGATTTGCTGAAATTATGAGAGATAAAGGTGCGCTCCCTGTGTAAGCGGCTTTGCCAATAGCGGGATCCATTTGCTGGAAGCGGGATCCGTTTGCTGATGCGGGATCCGTTTGCTGGAAGCGGGATCCGTTTGCTGATGTGGGATCCGTTTGCTGGAAGCGGGACCCGTTTGCTGAAGTGGGATCCGTTTGCTGAAAGCGGGATCCGTTTGCTGAAGCGGGATCCGTTTGCTGATTGCGGGATCCGTTTGCTGGAGGCGGGATCCGTTTGCTGATTGCGGGATCTGTTTGCTGATGGCGGGAACTGAGGCTCCGTCTGCCTATATGTGATTTTGTTGTGTTGCTTGATGGAAAGGTGGTGATTTTGCGGCTCACCATGGACCGAGTTGTTGTCATTGAACTGTAATTTTTTGACTCTGTGGGATGCAGGCGTAGTTGACGGCGGATCACTTTCTGCTGGGGATGAAGTGCCTTGAGTTGCAGATGTTGTTGACCTTATGGTGGTACCTGTTAAGTGTGTGCTTTGCAGGTATATGTGTTTATGACATGTATGAGATGTGAAATGGCAGTTATAAAAAAAATTGCGCTTGTGGTGTGATGTGATTTGAAGGCAGTTTTGCATGAGAGAGAATTTTTGTAAGAATGGAGAAAGTGATTTTGTGTGCGGTGTGATTTGAGGAAAGCCTCGGATGTATTCATACCTTCACTTACCATTGCCGTTGGATGGATTAGTGTTGTGGTGGTAGATGCCTTGATGCTTTTGATGAAGAATGTCCATGCTTTGGATGGAGAATGATGATGTTTGTGATGATGAATTGTTTTTGCCTTTGATGGAGTGTCGGTGAGATGGTATTCTGGGTGATGGGTTGGTCGTGCCAAAAGGCTGCCTACGTATCCCTTTAAGAGAATCAGACCAGCGTAGTTCAAGGATGATGGAGAGTGCTGGGGAGGAATGCTAGGAGCAAAGAAAAATGAAACACATACTTTTGCGCAAGTAAGGGGACAAGGAAAAAGAAAAAGAAAAATCTTTTTTTTTTTAGTTTTAGTTTTAGTTCATGGGTGAACCATTTTGACCATTGTGTGTTTGTAATGTCAACCCAAGATTAAGTCATGTTCGACTGAAGTCCGGATTGCCTTGCTTGAATTCTGTCGTCGTTGCCGTTGTGCCCAATGAAAAGTGATTTCTAGCCCCAAGAGTTGTGTCAGTTATGGGGCTCCAAGAGACATTCGATGCCGAGATAAGGGGTTGCTGATTGTAAAGCCCCTAGAATGCCTTTGATGCCAAACTTATGAGAGACTTGCATAGCCCCAAGATGAATCGACTCTTGACCTTTTCAAATAAATCGCCTTTTGTTGTTGACGTGAGCAAGCTCCAAGAGAAGATCATTGATACCAAGCTTCGAGAGATTACTAAGCCCCAAGTGTCGTGGGCTTGTTGTTTGCGAGCTTGTAGATGGCGGGATGTGAAGACCTTTCCGTGTGAAGCTCCAACTTATCTTGGCATTGTATTGAGAGCAGATGCACCATTGGGTAGAACTCATGAAAGTGATCTTCTTCTTCTTGTTTGGAGATGAATGGCCCCTTCTTTTTTTTTTTTTTTGTGGTTGGTACCCAAGTGGCGGAGGGTCCATGTTGAAAATGCAGTAGAATCTTCGGGAAATGTCTCGTGGGAGATGGTGATGTTGTTGCGGATGATAGGGTTTTGACATGATAAAGTCTCAAACGGTTCGTTTGCTTGAGTCTTCTTGAGTCGAACTAATAACGGATCTTCGGATGCATCCTGTGCTTTTGATCTTGGAGAAGGGGGTGCAGTACTTGCAGAAACATTGGGATTGGCCGAGGCATTTCCCGCTATAACCCAGTCACGTGAGTTTAGCATGTTGAATCTTTTTTCCTTTTCTCTAAGACTTCCTTCATAATCTCGCTGAAAGTTCTAACAAAAATCATCAAATTCATTCATAACATTGGAGCCCTTATTCAAAGTCGTGGGAGATGGTGATGTTGTTGTGGAAGATAAGGCCTTGGCGTGATAAAATCTCAAACGGTATGTTTGCTTGAGTCTTCTTGAGTTTAACTAATAACAGATCTTCGGGTGCAGCCTGTGCTTTTGATCTTGGAGAAGGGGGTGCAGTACTTGCAGAAACATTGGGATTGGCCGTAACTCTGGTCGAGTTATCATATTGGCATTTCTTTGAATCCTTTTCCTTTTCTCTAAGACTTCCTTCATGATCTCGTTGTAAGTTCTAACAAAAATCATCAAATTCATTCATAACCTCGGAGCCCTGATTTAAAACCAAGAGACATTTGACTTGAGGTGTTGGGAGACCTTTGAAGCATGATCTCTTTCATATAAGACTTCTCCACATTGCATTGCTTGAGCATTTTTGTCCCAAAAGACTGTCGGTTGCGAAGCCCCAATATTTCCCTTTGATTGTATCACTATAATGCCGTAGCCCAAAAGATTGTAGATTGCGAAGCCCCTTGAGACCTTCGGTGCCGAATTGAGGAGCTTCCAATGTTGCACATGACTCAGCCGGGGACACTGAAGTGAATTTTTCTTGCCGAGGGAGCCTTTAAAACTTGATCGTACCCCCTAGAGTGACACCATTGATTAGGAGTGGAACAAGAAGGGCCTATCCTTGATCGGGGGAACAAGTATGAGCATACATGACAAAAAGGTGCTTCTCGACATTCCTTTTGAGAGACTTTGAGCATAGTCTCACACATCTTTCTTGAGCGTAGCCCTAGGGCTCATTAACTGTCAAATGAAGCGAGAGAAGTTTTCTTTCTTGAGTCACATAGCCCCTAGGGCGTCATCATTTGTCGAGCAAAGCAAGAGACTCCTCCTCGTGTGGGGGAACAAACATAAGAGGACATGGAAAGAGTTACGCCATTTCTCGGCATACATACATGTAGAAGCTCGAAAATTGAGTCACATGTTGTGGCCATTTGTGATCCAAACCAATTGGCTTGCTGGGGATTACTTGTGCAACTTCGGGCCTTCTTTTTCATGAACCCAAAAATGGCACACTGCTGGAGAAAAATATCCCAAAACAACCTTTTATTGTGCCACATCTTGTCGAGCCTTTTGCCATTCTAAAGTTGACTCGGTGGGGAATTGGCTTGCTGAGGAGATTCAATGTTGAACTTCTGTCTTCATTAGAGGCCGGGGATCTCTATTTCTCTTTTCCTTCTCTCTCTCACTCTCTCATTTTTTTATGACGCACCCTGTTTTTGGCCTAGACCGCCCTTTCGGGTTTTCAATCTAGCGGGAATCTCTTTTGCGTCTTCATTTTTTTTTTACTCAATTGATGAGGAAGTGTGCATTGACTCTAGATGAGGATGAGAGACATGTGATTTTGCGATGAGGACCTTTTGTCACTAATGATGAGTGACATTGACTTGGCTAGGGAAGTAGCCCCTAGTATTGACTTTGAATGACTCACGAAGGCAAGTAAGTCATCAAGAAAGAAGAGAAGGAAAGCCCCAATTTGATTACAAGAAATTGGGAGTATGCAGAAAGAATAGAAGCCCTAGACTCGACAAGGAACGGAAAGTGATTTCAAATCTAGGAAAGTTGTTCAATCTTGAGGTGATTAATTCATTGGCAAATGAATCGTACAAAGATGTCTTGACAAGTCCGAGATGAAGGCCGATCACCATAACGCGCTAGGGCTAAACATATCTTCTTTCTTGCATGAGACCGGACCCGAAGGTTGCCTACGTTCCTCCAGTGTAGAGGCTCAGGTCACCGTAGTTCTTGTGGATGCTCCATTCGCCGAGATGGTTGTTGCTTCGTCCTTCATCGGTGGAATGATGTTGATCTTGTACTTCTTTGATTGAGGGGGATTTTTTATTTATTTTTTTTTTTTTTGTGTGCTCTAACTTTTGCCTAGGTTGATTTGAGGATTTCAACCTAGCGAGCTTTTTTTTTTTTTTTTTTTTTTTATCCCCTTTTGAAAACTTTGCTTCATGATTGTTGCTCCACCTTTCTTTGTCTTGATTTCGTCGTTGTTGATGTCTTCGTTGTTGATGCTGTCGTCGATGTTTAGCCCCTAGGCGTTCAAGCGATGGCCTTCATTCCAAAACTTGTTTAGACATTTTTTTTATCATTTTGCCAATAATTAAATTGAACAACTTGGAAGAGTGTATGAGGACAAGAACGACTTTTTATTTGATTACTCAATGGACTCGAACATTTAACATAGGACGAGAGAGAACATTAATTGTTGGGTTTCGTAGTAACATGCGCAGCGGAAATTAAGCATTTAAAATTTATGAAACCCAAAGCCCATAGATCCATTCATATGATTAAGTCAAATACAACATAATGAATACTAGAATACTAACCCTTGATGCCTTTGATTTTGCAACCTTGAATTCGATGGAGGCTTGAAATCTTGATCACGAACAAAGCAAGAATCACGAACTTATGAAGATGATAAGTTTCACCCTCTAGCGGTATCCACACCACGAACGAATATCAAGAACACTTGATCTTGGTTGCTAGACCAAATTATGAAACACGCTTTCACAATTGTAAGAACTATATGGAATTATGAATATTCTTGTTCTTCACTTTTGGGATCTTAGAACAAGAAAAATAACCTCTCAAAACCTTATGGAGGCACTCATAATCATCTTACTAATGGCTGTAAAAAGGATCCTTAAATAGGTCCTAATCCTTAACCCTTAAGGACTTAGGAAACCTAAATCCCGTCACCAAATTAGGCAACAAAATATTCTGGCCGACATGACTGGCACGGTCGTGCTCACAATCTGGCACGGCCGTGCCATCTAGCCCGCGTGAATTTCAGCCGCCCATCTTGGCACGGTCGTGCTTGTTAATTGGCACGGTCGTGCCAAATGTGCCGAGAGGTTGCCTTGGTGAAATTTTGGCACGACCGTGCCACTTAAAGCGCACGACCGTGCCAGAGCCAAAAAGCTGATATTTTCCATAATTCCCATTTAGTCCTTTACGATTCGTTCTATTTGTGTGTGACCCTCTAGGATTACACTAAGTTGGCAATGGGTTCAAACATGAAACCATAAGATATGATTAGGTTCTAGCAAACCGTCATACCTACCCAAATAGTATAACTAGATACAAGTTCGCATTCCTTTTAGAACATGTCATAATCCCTTTGTCTCCGATGTCATTGAACACAAGTCATGGTCAACAAGTCAACTTGTATTGTTCAATACTTTCTCGATTCCGAATATGTTGATAATCCAAATGACATTGATCCAATCAATCCATTTGAGTTTGGCCAAACATTTCACCAACATCATTCCTTCGAGGGGCCCAAGCTTGACATCTCTCCGAAGAGGGACAAATCCATTTGGCTTATTATTCTTCCCTACGTGAATCCAATCATGCCAATCCTACCCTTTATAACTACCGTGTTAAGGTAGCGTTTGAATATGTCAAACATAATGTTCATCAAGTGGAAGACTATAATAACTTCATGTCTAAGGATTCAAATGACATAACTAATATGAGATTTATATATGACATCGACCATGACATAAATCTCATACCGCGGGTCATGTCCAGTACCTTGTTCCAAACAAGTACCCATAAATCTAACATGATCATCCCATGATCATTTAGCCTTTATACTAGTGCTTAACAAGCTCTAGGGACGGAGATTATTATAAGCAAACATGAGCAACAATAATAATCTTATTATCTCTTTATCATCATGAATAAAATGATAACTTATACAACGTTTAACAAACGTGCCTAGGGCACCAACACCAACAATCTCCCACTTGCCCTAGGCCCAATTCCCTAGGTATCCAATACCCATGGACCTAACATGACCATCATGTCTTAGCTTGTGGAAGTCCCATTGTTTAGTGTGTCCGTAACGTTATCATCAGTAGGCACTTTGCATATATGTACGTCTCCCTTATCAACGATTTCTCGAACGATAAGAGAACGCCTAAGTATGTGTTTGGATTTGGGATGTGCTCTTGGTTCCTTTGCTTGATCAATAGCACCACTATTATCACTAATATGGTCTATTGGATTAGCAATACTAGGAACCATCTTAAGTTCACCAATGAACTTCTTAATCCAAACAACTTCCTTTGCAGCATCCTATGCAGCGATATACTTTGTTTTAGTCATAGAATTAGTGACTGTACTCTGATTGGAACCATTCCAACTTACAGCTTCACCATTAGTTATAAAACTCGATTGCGATTTTTCTATTATCTTTGTCAGTTTGGAAGTATGCATCCGTGTACTCATATACGACGAGATCATCTTCCATCCCTCCATAGATCAAAACAAATCTTTAGTCCTTCTTAAGTACTTTAAGAATTGTTTCACAGCCATCCAGTGATTCTCACCGGTTGTCGGATTAATATCTACTCGTCATGCTCCAAGCATTTAGATATATCCGGCTTAGTACTTATCATGGCATCATGGATCCAATTGCCGAAGCAAATGGCATCTCATTCGTTTTTCTTATGCTCATCTTTTGTCTTTAGGACATTGAGTCTTGCTTAGAGAAACTCCATGTAACACTGACAAATGTCCTCTCTTAGAATTTTCCATGCGAAATCTTCTTATGACTTTGTCAATGTATGTACATTGGCTTTAAACCATTTAGATTCCTTGATCTATCTCTATAGATCTTAATGCCAATGACTTATGCTTCATCCATATTCTTCATTGCGAAACAGTTTCTTAACCAAATCTTTACAGATTAAAGTGTAGGAATGTCGTTTCCAATGAGCAATATGTCATCCACATATTAGATAAGGAATAGCACCATGCTCCCACTAATCTTCTTGTATATACAAGATTCATCTTCGTTCTTGATCAAGCCAAGCTCTATGACTTATCAAAACGGAGATTCCAACTCCCAAGAGATTGCTTTAATCCATCCAATGAATCTTCGCAACTTTCATACCTTTTAGAATTTTCTTGACTATCAAAACCTTTAGGTTGTATCCAATACATCCTTAAGTGAGTTCCCGTTGAGGAACGCTTGTTTTGACATCATTTTGTCAATTTTCATATTCCAAATATGAACATGTGACTATGAAAATTCTAATAAGTTTCTTGCTACCCATGTAACATTTTTCTCCAAGAAAAGTCATTCATCTCCTTTGGTTTTTACACCTTAGGTTAGAATGATCAAGTTCCAAACTTGATTATTATACATGGATTGCCTTTTAGATTTTATGACTCCAAGCCATTAATCTAAATGTGGAGTTGATAATGCATCTTTGATAGGTGGTAAATACTTCATTCTAAATGAACTTTACCTCAATACTTTCTATTTCGAAATATCCAATATTTCTACTAATAGATTGTATCCTATCATGTATTGCAAGTATTTGTATATCTTGAACAGACTTTTCACGACTCCTTGTGAAAACTTGTTCAACTTCCATCTTAGGTTAAAATATATTTTCTAGGTCTCGAACCATTCGAGATACATTTTACTCCCACTGATTCTTTTAGAGATAAACCTTTTATCTAGAAAAGTATCATCATAAGCAACAAACCATTTGTTTCTCATGAGTAAAATTTTATCCTCAAGTTTCCTTAGGATATCCCATGAAAATATATTTATTAGATTTAAATGTGAGTGTGTCCCAGACAATTCCTTTCCAAAAGGGTCTCACTATCTTAAATCTTTATGAAAGACAAACCGAGTTTTCTTTCACCATTTAACCTCTCTTGATGGAATTCAGATTAGTATAATCATAGCGGTTTTAAATACATAACCCCAAAATAAATAATGGAAGATCACTTTGACTTTGTCATCCAACGAACTGTATCCAATAAGGTTCTTATACTTTCACGCAGACATATCATTTAGAATGATATTCTTAGTGAAGTTAATTTTGTGAAACCATTTCACAACTTTAATGATGACTGTCAAATTCTTGGTTTAATTATTCATCATCATGATCCAATCATAATTTTTTGAATAGTTTTACCAAGTATAACCAAAATTCTCTTTTAGCATTGCTACTTAATGCACCATATACATTGACATGTATTAGGTCAGGTAAGATATTAGCCTTTTACTATTCATAGTAAAAGATGTTTTGGTCCAAGTAAATGATATTTGCATAAATCATGTGATTTCAAATCATATGAGTTAAAACTCCGTCCCATGGAATTTTTAGATATGCATTTCTCATTTATTTGATCAAAACAATAAGGCATAAAGAATTTTAATTATTTATGTTATAGATTTTATTACTTTGTTCTTCAAGATTTAGGATATAAAATTTATTTATATGATAACACAATGAAGTAAATCATAATAAATAAATCACCTTTCTTATTCCAAATAAGAAATGAATATCCTTCATTATCTTATAACAAAATAATATTTCCTACTTCATTAGTAAAGCCACTTTACAAGTGTTCTATGAATAATGTTGCAACTCTTGCATCATTACCACTCATAGATCAACCTTTACTATGAGTAGTCTTTCAGTTTACTAATTATTGCACATTTATACAAATGTGGGATCCATATCCGGTATCCAATACCCAATAATTAAAGTTTGAAAGATTAATTTATAACATAAGATTCTCAAGTGGTAGTCCCACTACCATTCCTTTTATTGATGATCCAGAATTTTAACTACAATTTTAGATGGTCAATCCAATTGCCACTTTACCAAATTGCATCAATTAGAGTTATAATTTTAACCACAATTATTTCCTTTAGGTTTGACAACCCTTGTCTTACCTCTCCTTTGGCACTTGGCCCCTTTCCATCATGAACCATGAGCATTGGAGAACCATTCTCCAATATCTTCATCTTCGCCGTTTTTCAGCATGTTAATGCAATTCGAAGAGATTCTTATTCATTCTAAGCATGTCATAGCTCATCACTAACTGATCATAACATTTGAACAATGAATCAAGAATGAGATCCGTGGCTTGCTCCAATCCAATTGGACAACCAAGTTTCTCAAGATGCTCTACGTAGCCTTTATCTTAAGCATGTGAGGTTCCACTTATTGCCCTTTACTCCTTTTGCAAGAAGTGAATGCAATAATGGTTTTATACCTTTCTTGCCTAGATTGCTCTTTGAAACATGTGACTCAACTCCACGCCTATCTAATAGGCTTCCAAAGTTTCAAACTTTGTTGAAGTTTTAAGAACATAATCGTGAGCTGGAGACAACTCACATTCCTAGAATCATACTCATGATTTTTGTGATTGTCTATTCCGGCTTTGGGTTCTTTAAGAATAGGCCCATCAAGAATGTACAACCCATCTTCTTGCCTTAGAACCATTCTTAGGCTCAGGATCCAATCCATGAAGTATGTGCCATTCTTTTGAAGCTTTATCCTTAACAAGGATTAATCGTAACGATTTTAGTTGTCATCTACAACTTATGCAAAATTTCCAAAATTTTACAAGTACCAATCTCATTAAAGAGATAAATAATGTATTTTCCAAAAATACTCTCACTAAATTATATAACCTTCTTATACATCCAATGTATAATATAATTTACATGGGCTAAGATCCAACTTTAATTTGATTTTAAGTCCGCTATGGCGGATTACACAAAAACAAATTAATTAGGTAGACAACCATGTCAATCATATCCAATATGACTCTTAGATCCTTTTCTGAGATTCTTTTAAATTGGGCTAAGATCCAACTTTAATTTAATTTCAAGTACGCTATGGCGCACTGCTCAAAATCAAATTAATTAGGTAGACAATTTCTTGTCAATCATATCCAATATGATTCTTAGGGATCCAATTTCAAAAGCATGTTTAATCTCATCTTTTTCCTAGGCCCAAAACTGTTTTGACGCCTTATTAAGTCCAACCATTTTAAACGCATGGTTGATGTGCCTCACTAGGGCGTGCCCACATCATCCATCTTGCTCATACATAGATAAAGTCAATGTACCTCGCTAGGGCGAACCCACATTAAAATTACCCATGCACTAACAAGTGTCTTAATCATGGCATGGCAAAAAGGACTTAAAACTTTCTTGAAGGTTCATCACCATATAGCATACAACACATTTATGAGCACACAAGATAAACATGTTACGCATCAAGTTTAGCCACTAAATTAATCTCCATTAATTTAAGCACAACATTTATGTGTCATTAGTTTCTCTATAATTATGAGGATGAGATTATTTGAACTTTGGTCATCATCTCCAAATCAAGACAACAAGAAGTGCGGCCGAACTAAGCCATTGGCAACCACAATTCCGCACTAATTCAAGAAACCAAGAAAGTAGTCCATGTGGCCGAAACTAAGCAATAGATGGTCTCGATGAACGTAGGCCAATTGCATTCACAATTCCACATGGATCTCCAATCATTGAATCAAGAACTTTGTTTCTCAATTTTAGCAATTATGAACTCTTCATAATTCTAATTTCGTTTTATCTTTGAAACCTTGATTGCGATCAAGTTTGGGAAACACAATCTCGATGAACGTAGATTAGACATCCAAACCTTGAACTAATCTTAGAATCACAAGACTAAAACAAATAGGAGATTTAAACCCAAGATCCACATCCAAAACTCAAACCCTACCCCCGCGCCAAACCCTAGGTCCGGCCGGGTCAAGGCTTGGGTCCGGTCGGACCCCTTGCGAAAAATCCAAATTTTTAAAGTTCCAAAATTTATCTCAAAATTGTTTTTCCCGATTCAATTAGGATTTGGTGTTCTTGGTGATCCAATCACCATGATCATCAAAACCTTGAATAAACGATTTATTCTTGAATCCCTAGAATATCAAAGCTTTGATCCAATCAAAAATTGATAATCCAAACAATTTTAAATCCACCATAATTTTAATTGCGATTGAACAGTGCGATTAAAGTTTATAAAACAATAAACCACATAAAACGCATAGACCACATAAACATCATAATCCCAATATTCAAATCATGCTAGGCACATAAACAATTTATATACACACAACATGATTATGTATTGAAATAATCAACATGAACGGGGCTCTGATACCACTGTTGGGTTTCGTAGTAACATGCGCAGCGGAAATTAAGCATTTAAAATTTATGAAACCCAAAGCCCATAGATCCATTCATATGATTAAGTCAAATACAACATAATGAATACTAGAATACTAACCCTTGATGCCTTTGATTTTGCAACCTTGAATTCGATGGAGGCTTGAAATCTTGATCACGAACAAAGCAAGAATCACGAACTTATGAAGATGATAAGTTTCACCCTCTAGCGGTATCCACACCACGAACGAATATCAAGAACACTTGATCTTGGTTGCTAGACCAAATTATGAAACACGCTTTCACAATTGTAAGAACTATATGGAATTATGAATATTCTTGTTCTTCACTTTTGGGATCTTAGAACAAGAAAAATAACCTCTCAAAACCTTATGGAGGCACTCATAATCATCTTACTAATGGCTGTAAAAAGGATCCTTAAATAGGTCCTAATCCTTAACCCTTAAGGACTTAGGAAACCTAAATCCCGTCACCAAATTAGGCAACAAAATATTCTGGCCGACATGACTGGCACGGTCGTGCTCACAATCTGGCACGGCCGTGCCATCTAGCCCGCGTGAATTTCAGCCGCCCATCTTGGCACGGTAGTGCTTGTTAATTGGCACGGTCGTGCCAAATGTGCCGAGAGGTTGCCTTGGTGAAATTTTGGCACGACCGTGCCACTTAAAGCGCACGACCGTGCCAGAGCCAAAAAGCTGATATTTTCCATAATTCCCATTTAGTCCTTTACGATTCGTTCTATTTGTGTGTGACCCTCTAGGATTACACTAAGTTGGCAATGGGTTCAAACATGAAACCATAAGATATGATTAGGTTCTAGCAAACCGTCATACCTACCCAAATAGTATAACTAGATACAAGTTCGCATTCCTTTTAGAACATGTCATAATCCCTTTGTCTCCGATGTCATTGAACACAAGTCATGGTCAACAAGTCAACTTGTATTGTTCAATACTTTCTCGATTCCGAATATGTTGATAATCCAAATGACATTGATCCAATCAATCCATTTGAGTTTGGCCAAACATTTCACCAACATCATTCCTTCGAGGGGCCCAAGCTTGACATCTCTCCGAAGAGGGACAAATCCATTTGGCTTATTATTCTTCCCTACGTGAATCCAATCATGCCAATCATACCCTTTATAACTACCGTGTTAAGGTAGCGTTTGAATATGTCAAACATAATGTTTATCAAGTGGAAGACTATAATAACTTCATGTCTAAGGATTCAAATGACATAACTAATATGAGATTTATATATGACATCGACCATGACATAAATCTCATACCGCGGGTCATGTCCAGTACCTTGTTCCAAACAAGTACCCATAAATCTAACATGATCATCCCATGATCATTTAGCCTTTATACTAGTGCTTAACAAGCTCTAGGGACGGAGATTATTATAAGCAAACATGAGCAACAATAATAATCTTATTATCTCTTTATCATCATGAATAAAATGATAACTTATACAACGTTTAACAAACGTGCCTAGGGCACCAACACCAACATTAATGCACACTTAAGAGGACTTTTGACTCTTTTTTTTTTATTCCTACTACTATGTAGAGAAAGAGAAACGGAGATTGTTGTCGTCGGTCTTGTGGCATGATCCCTTGTTGAAGCCCCATTTCAAATCTGAGCCCCGTCCTTGATGATTTCTTGCATGATCTCACTCTTTAACTGTTGTTCTTCACCCACGGTAAACTCACCATTGTTAATCAAGTCTTGGATGATGTTGCGGATGGAGAAACAATCCTCGGTGAGGTGACCGCTGCATAGGTGATAGTCACACCACTTGTGATGGGCATGGTTGGGACGCAATGGTTGTGGTTTCTTGTACCTTTCCAAAGGCTTGATATTTCCACTTGCTACCAAAACTTCAAATTCTTCGGCTTGAGTCATTCCTAGGAGAGGAGTGAAAACTCGGTTGTTGGCTGCACTTTTGCGACTTTTGAGGGGAGAGACATTTGAGCATGAATTACTGTTGACCTTTGCCTTGTCGTCGGTGAACTCTTGCAGACGGGCCTTAGGTTCGGACACTTCTTCCTCATGAATTCTCCTCTCGAGATCAAGACGGGCTTTCCACAAATCATCCTTGCGGCGGGCATCCTCGACAAGTCTATCCATTTGTTCCCCCATGGATCTTATTATGTTGAAGAGCCTTTCATTGGACACGGAAGTATTCTCACCCTTGTTGTTGTTGCCGCTTGAAGCCATTGGACCTATGGAGAGAACATGGTTGATCTTAGGGTGGTCCCACAAATACCTTTTGAATCCAGTGATTTAACCCACGAACAAGAGAAAAGACTCAAACCATATAAGGAAAATGACTCTCTTTTTTTTATTTATTTATAAGTTGGAGGGACGGGGTCCCTTTTGGGGTTTCTAAGAAGATAATGGAATCGTCACACTAGTATATAGACCATCTCGCGGTCCCATATACTCATTGGATTCCATCACGTTTGTGAATCCTACATGTATCGGGATTAAACTAAATCAATGTAGTAAAGCATACATGCGGGGACGGATTTTTTTTATTTTCGTCCAAAATAACCACTTTTGGGGACGGATTTTTATTGCGTCTGTATCAACAAGTTGGCATGTATGATTTGAAAACATTAGTTTAGGGAAATATCGGTACATGAAAACCGACTTGGTCACGGAGTGTTAGACCCTAGACTAGAATTGTGTGGCTTGTGCTCGGCTAAAGAGAGACTTAAGGTCACCCCCGGCATGTAGTCATGAACTACGCCACGGGTTGAGGTTTACCGCATTCGAGAGAGTCAAGGTCGGGTGGAGCTTGAAACTCTCTAGGACGGGCCTCGACGGGTTTGGGGTTGGACTTGTGCGACTCGATTGTGAGTAGTTGATAAGAATTGTGCGCGTAGTGTGAGGTCTAACAAGTGACAATTTTTTTTTTCAAAAGAAAAAAGAAATAAAAGCAAATAAGCACATAATTTACAACTTTCGAATCACCCGTGTGACCGATAAAAATAAACAGAAAGCAAAATCAGTCTATGTGCGGGCCCGGTGCCCACACACTGTCAAAACTGTCCATTCTGTTCACTGTTTCTGATCTGGATAATGGCCCAGAAGCGCGCGCGTTTTAGTGCCTACTCGGGAGGCGCGCGCGTTAGACTGAGAGAGGTGGAGGCGCCCGCTTCTGGGCAGTACCTGCAAATCAATGGGTTCAAGGGACTACCTTGACCCTAAATAAAAAATTCTTTCCCCTGCAGACATTGTTAGCACAGAAACATGGAATTGAAGGACAAGACGGAAGGCGGGCGATTCTGGTAATTGGGGTCGGACGCGCGCGCTTTAGTCCAAGAAGGCCTGAGGCGCGCACTTCCCACCCTTTTTACCAGAATGCCCAGAAAATAGAAATAAGAACACCCAAAAATGAAAACGCAAGTTTAACCCTCTATATCCCCAGCGGAGTCGCCACTGTAGGTACCCGGCCCGGGCCCCTTGCGGGAAAAGGATGATCTTTTGAAGGAGTCGCCACCCACGTTTTAGAGGAACGCGAGAAAACCTATTAAGTTGGAAATGTGTTTGATTTACGAAAACAGAGATTCCTTTTGAGAGTTCGAGGATAGGTTACGAGATGGGAAGTACTTAAACACTTATCTCGCCCGACTAACGTCGGTCTTGCTTGTTCAAAGTTTACATTATAAAAATTGTGTTCTTTCTATTAATATCAAATTTAGAGGGGTTTTAAAAGAGGTTGAAATGTAGGGAGATGACCCCTAGACCAACTTCAATGAAGATGAAGTGATCGTTCGGAGTTATGTCCCAAATTTGGTTTGGGTTTGATTGCACTTTTGTTCAAAAGAAAAGATAAGCGAAGATGAATTAGAAGAAAGTGAATAAGGCAAGAAAATACCTATGTTTGGAAGACATGTCCTTGACACTCCTTGAGAATGATCCTTATTGGAAGGATTGTTGGATGTTAAAAGTTGGTGATCAAAAGTTCATGCAAGTTTTGTAATGAGAAATTGGTGATTTTTAGGTGTGAAAATGGTTATCAAAGTCAATCCCCTCCAATGGTAGATTGGAGGGGTTTTTATAGTTGTAAAGGGTTTTTTTTTGTGCCAAAACTGAGCTGCCAAGAACCATTTCCCGGGCAAAATCTTGTAAGATGGGCAAGGGAGAGATTCAAGGCCAGAAATCTGTAACTGACACGCCCAGAGGCGCGCGCTTCCCACCTTGGCGGCGGAAGACGCGCGCTTCTGGCTTCAAAGGCCGGAGGCGCGCGACTCAGAGAAGGCCATTTTTGACAGAAAGGACTAGAAAGTTAGCACTGTTATTCAGTTTAGTCCCTGAACTTAACGGAGTCAGTCAGGAACTTAACCGAAGTAACAGACACTAATGGAAAACATATAAAACACAAGATCAAATGTGCAATCGGGGTGAGCGGTCCAAGGCGGGGTGTCTACAGCAGTCCCAATTGTTTTGGGACAGCCTAAACAGAAAAGAAGTCATACTTGGGTCGTTGACATATCTGACCTAAAGAACTCTGAGACACATTTAGGGTAATTTATGGATCATCTTGTTTCCTTCAAAACATGTAAGGACCTAGAGAAATAAAATATCTAACTTGGGCAACAAGTCGACTGCAACACTCAAGTGTTTTGGCACACAAAATTGCACATCCTTGTACTACGACAGATGGTCGTATGACATCATCATCCCTTAGCGTACGACATTCACGTGAAATTACATCTACTTTGCATGACTTCCTAAATCTTCCTTGGGTAGCAAGCCGTCGAATGGCAACCTTGTTGTCTGACGACATCATCAAACCATGTTCTTACGACAACCTCACAGTCGTACAACCTTACTTGCAGAAGGTTTTTACAACAAATAGAAGTCTATACCATTGAAGAAGGAATTGAATCTTAACAAAATGATGAGAGAATACGTGAGCAATTGGCATACCTGAACTCTCTTAAATTTCCACCACCAGAAGCCATCTCAAGCCACCAATTCACCATTAATTAGTCTATCGGAGATCAAGGATGGAAAATCACCCTCCCATGACCACTATACATATTTGATCCTAGATTTGTGGTTATAATTAGTCAACCCTATCTTCTTTATTGTCTTCTCTTCATCCACATATGAATTTGCATGTAAATTTCTTCATAATTACCTAGTAATTCACACCGTCCTTTTTTACCTTCCATGTATTTAGATTCATCGCTCAAATCTGATTCTAATGAATTCCTTATATTGATCAGTTCAACCCATCTTCGCAACTCCCACAATCCTCAATAAAATCTGATCCATCTTGATTTTTGCAACTTTTTCCCCGTCTGGGTTTCTGCAACCCGATCTCTTTTCTGTTACAACCTCGATCTTGGATTCCTGCCCTACTACAGACTGATTCTCTGCCACCTTAATCCGGATCCCCGCAGTATGATTCTATTTGGATCTATGCAATCCCGATCCTTTTTTTATCTATGCAATTCTTGATTCTAATCTTGCAGCCAAGCTTCCAATCAATTTTAGCCAGCCCTGATCTCTCTAACCGGAAACTTTAAACGAAATGTTAGGGATTGGGTCCCTTGCAATATTTGTGTCATTCCAAGTGCACATGAAAGAACCAACATACATACATGAATCTATGCGAAAGCAATAAACAAGAAAGAAACACAATATTTGTTCACTCAAGTTTTCACAATTTAGACTAGGTTTGGCAGCACTACCAAGCTAAGATATTCACAAATATCAACATTAATTTTGTAGTGTTACAATAGTGATCATGCTCTATCTTTCAAGAAAATTTCATGTCCATCAACACACCCTCACATACAACCCTTAGACTTGCCTTTGACCCTCTATGGACAACCCCAAGGGCATTCCAAAGTCCCGTATGCCTTTTGGCTCTCTTTGTGATCTCAAAAATTCTCCATAACTAATTTTCTTGGCAAACATTGTTTTAGACCATCAATCTCTATATATATTAAAGGCACCTAAATTTTTGGTGAAATTTCGGTGGCAGTTTTGTACTCCCTCCGTCCCAGAGTAAGAGTCCTACTTTCCATTTGGTACGTCCCAGAGTAAGAGTCCTATTCCTAAAATGGTAAAAAATCTTAATATTCACCCCACTCATTCTCTCTCCTATTTTACTTTTATACTCACAACACCAATCAATTCACTATTCTCTCCCACCCATTCTCTCTCCTACTTTACTTTTACACTCACAACATTTACTTCACTTCCAATATTTATTAATAAGCGTGCAAATGAGGGGTAGGACTCTTACTCCGAGACGGAGGGAGTAATATTTTTCTTTGGTTCGGGCAAAGCTAAAGAAGGAGGAACCTACAGCTGGCGGTTCCGCCTTTCAACAAAACGCAATCTTCTCTCCTCGCTCTTCATTTCTCTCATTTTTCTCTCTCTAAACACACACCCACCCCTCATTTTACCACCACTACACCCTCACCATATCCGATGACCAACCACGCAACCTCACCATCTTTGCCATGTCGCAGCCTCCATCTTCGCCCACAAACAAGCCACACCAACACCATCTTTACCAATTTGGAGTTTGATTTTTCAAATAAACCCAAATTGATTTCCAATTCAAACTCAGATTTTGAAACTATACCCCAAATTGATTTCAACAATACAACCGAGATTTTCGAAATCAAACCCCAAAATGATTTCCAAAATAAAAACCTGATTTCCGAAATTAATTTTGTGGATCTAGAACCGTATCTTGTGGGGCAACCAGGAAGACATGGAGACACTCTGCATGCAACTTGAAGTTTCAGCCAAGGCGGATGAGTCAGCTGTCTGCGCGAGTCATCTTCTTCTAGGCTCCGCTGGACGACACTTTCTCTTCCACTTGCCTGATTTATTACAGATCTTAGTCTTTTTTTCTTTCTCATCTTCAGTTTTGATTTTTTGGGGCGACGGTGATTAACTATGGATGCCGGTGGTTCGACGGCGGGGAAGAACGGAATTCAAGCCGAATTTCAGGTGGTTTCATGGCGACGCGTTTAAACTATTCTGATGCAACCGAAAATCCAGATCTAACAAAAAAGGCAGAGTTATGGTGAAAGTAGTCGGTGGTGCGGTGGGTTAAGGCGGAGTCATGGCGAATGTGTAACAGACGTTGAGTTTAATGGAGTTGTTGGGGAAGTAAAGAAACGTGTAATTTATTAACATGAATGAGAGAGATTTACTGGGGGGAAAAAAAGCAATAAATTTTTTGAGGAATTGCAGGATAAAAGGAGAGTTGGGAGGATTTGACGGGAGAGGGAGTGGTTTCTTTCTTGAGGAGAGAGAAGTGTAGATGATGGGTTTTAAAAGTTAAAATTCTCTCTTCAAAATATTTTATCAGTATAGGCTCGTTTGGCGGAAAACAACTTCCGGAAAACATTTTCCCCATTTTCCGGTGTTTGTTAAGCACCGGAAAATAGGGAAAATGTTTTCCAAGGAAGTGGTTTTCCTCCATTCCTAAGGAAAATGTTTTCCTTACCTCCACCTAAGGAAAACGTTTTCCGGAAAATGCTAACATTTCAATTGTTGTTTTAATTCCAATTTTTGTTTTACGAAAATTATTTTTTAAATATACCCAGTTAATTAAAAAATGTCTAAAAATAATTTATTTTTATGAATATTTTGCAATATGTTAAATTATTAACTTTAGTCCATTATAATTACAAAACCGCATTTCCATTTTACTTTATAATTGAAATTGGAGATAATGACTAATTTATTGATTATTTCTTTTAATATATACTCTAGGTGATCAAAATTAATGTATCAAAAAAAGTTTTTCGGAAAGCATTTTCTTAAAATTCACCAAACAGTGGAAATTACATTTTCCGGAAAACATTTTCCAAGAAATCGTTTTCCGGAAAACATTTTCCAAGAAATCGTTTTCCAGAAGTTATTTTCCGCGAAACAAACGGAGCCTAAGAGTAAAATAATTTATAACTGCCCCTTATTTTTTGATTGTTTTTATATTATTTTTCTGATTGTTTTTTTCGTTTGTAAAAAAATAATACTTAGTATAACTAAATGTAACAACTGTGTTACTTATAAAGTAACATTATTTATAATTAAACGTAACACTAGTTTTTTTTTTTTTAAAAAAAAAAACTTATTTTACTCATCTTTCAACTGTAATACTAACTATAAATACGTGTAACACTAACAATAACTAAATGTAATTATCATTATACTGAAATGTAATAGTGTTTTCCAGATTTTTTTTTTTTTTTTTTTTGAGTATTTTGAAAGAAAGTAACATTTGAAAAATAACAACTTACTATATACATGAATGAATGTAACTGAAGGAAAAAAAAAAGGGACGGTGGAGAGGAGGAATGGACGTGGAGAACGGGAGTCGGTATAGATTATGCAATTTTGAGAGGGAGAGGGGTAGGGATGAAGACAAGCAATTTATTTGGTTTTTTTTGATTTTTTTTTTTCATTGTTTATTAACGAAATTTTACAAAATGTAACGTAAGTTAGTCACACTAGGTTCAGTGATTAACTTTTGTTACATTTTTAACGAATTTGTAGATGAAGTGAGCAGATTTGAAAAACTAAAATAATAGTAGAACATTTGAAAAAGATAAAGTTCAATTTGTACATTTGAAATTGAATTATACAGTTCAATAACCAAAATATCTTTTTTGCCTTTTGGAGTCATGAGTTTAGCTATAAAAAAAAAACTCTACTACAACTTAACTACTCCCTCCGTCACAGAGTAAGAGTCCTACTTTCCATTTTGGTACGTCCCAGAGTAAGAGTCGTATTCTTAAAATGGCAAAGAATCTTTACTATTCACCCCACTCATTCTCTCTCCTATTTTACTTTTATACTCACAACACTAATCAATTCACTATTCTCTCTCACCCATTCTCTCTCCTACTTTACTTTTACACTCACAACATTTACATCACTTCCAATATTTATTAATAAGCGTGCAAATGAGGGGTATAACTCTTACTCCGGGACGGAGGGAGTATATTTTTTTTTTATTTTTTTTTAAAACGAAAATCTTTACTTAAACCAAATGGGGGTAAAACTTCTTAATTTACTAATTATTGATGATTCTATATTTTTAGTAATTAGATATTATGATAACATGAAATTAGATAAAATTATAATGTAGAATAACTATATTTGAAAGGCAAATTACTTATTTTGATCGTTCAAAAGAAAAGGTGCATTAATTTTTTTCTGTTAAAAACACCAATAAAATTTTGACACATCATTTTGTAGACCAAATTTTGTGGCACTTTTTTGTGACTTTATATTTACCTCTTTTCTTAAGCCTGTGAATTTGTGAATGAGCATCTTTAGGATGTTGGAGGGCGGATTTGTAGGCTTTAAAATTTGAGCTTATTTCAATTTCAATGTTATTTATAATTAATCAAAACAATTAATAAATTGTCATGGGTTTTAATTTTATATGTTGAATCAATTTTTCATTAATATTCCGATTAATAATAACTAACATAATAGTGTACGGACATGGCTTGCAACACAAGTCATTTAGACTTCCATTCATAAAGTTATGATTATAATATTAAATTATAAAGTATAGTTGATAATAAAATGTGTAGAATTCCTGGATATATATTACCTAATTGTGATGGGCAAAAGGGTAATTTATTATCATAAAGCTTGAAAGGGTGTGGTCCCTAAATGAAATGTCACCAAGTCTACTATATAAAGGGCATTCCATCAACCCTTAAGACTACTTGATTATTCATTAGTACTCTCTCCATAAATCTTCATTAAGTGTTAAAGAAGTAAAGAGGAAAGACATTTATCATTTAGAAGAGCATTCTCCCTACATCTTCTTCTTATTCATTTCTCCCTACATCATCCATGGATTCAACATGTATTGTTCTTAAACGCTTCCGCTTCATCTCTTCCTCAATCCTATTCTATAGTGAGTGTGGTATTCAGGGATTAAAATTGTTCCAACAATTGGTATTAGAGCCCCGCTCATCTTTGGTTTAAGTTTGAGTTCTTTTTAGGAAAGTTTGTGCTTTCATTTTGATTCATTTTTCCTGTTGAATCATAAAGTTTTGATGTTGATTAAGGGACTCTAATTCGTTCATAGAGCACTGATAATCATCATCTAAATGTAAGAAAATGGTTTGAAATGTTTTGTTGCATAAATAAAAGGATTCAAGTTTGACTATCCCTAATAACATAATTATGTGTTATGCATAATTGTGTGGATCTACATACTTAATTCCATTTTAAAAGGACAAGATTATCCCTATATATCATGGTCTATGTTGTCAAGAACATACCATGTGGATCTACTTGTCATTTCATGTTTTGGGAAATTATTAAACAAAATTCAGAAAGTGTAGAAATTTGGAGTGCTCGGCCGAGCAGTTCATATGACTCGGCCGAGCACATGAATCGGTGCTATGCATGTTGTAAAGGCATATGTTTCTGAAAGTGGTGCTCGGCCGAGCACCATATAAGCCTCGGCCGAGCACTTCTTGCCTAATAAAGCCAAAACCATTCTGTCTTTAGTGCTCGTCGAGCACTTTATATGCTCGGCCGAGCAGACACTATTCACAGATTTTTGATTTTTTTTTAAAGTTTTGCACTATTTGTTTTCCCTTTTGGAATAAAACCATAAATTATTTCAAACCTTAAAATTTGCTGATTAATTATATGCTTTGACAATTTTATTCATTGTTTAAATAATATTGTCGCCTAAGTGATTTACGTTATTTAAACCCTTAAATTGTAAAGTGTTGGATGTTTAAGTTAATATGTGGATGACTTGAATTTTTCAAAGAAGATCTTGACATTTGACTAAACTTAGGCATTCATGTGGTAACAAATAAAATGAACATTAGGATATTTTCTTAGGTACTTATGTCGGCCCAAAGGAAGATTAAGTATTTATTAAAATATAAGTTCAAATTGCTTGTTACCTAAGGCAATCATTTATGAGTCAACTCGCAATCCAAAGATTAGTTTTGATGTCATGTTGATTGTCTTATTGATGGATTTCGTTGATATAATTAATCATTTTTCATTTTGTAGTTTCTTATTCATGTTTTTGTTTTCATTCTTTTTTTTTTGTTCTCAAAAACCCAACAGATTTACTTATTGCTTCATCCGTGATTACTGCTATGAGTACTTTACCGATGCTTAACGGGACTAATTTTAAAACTTGGAAAAATAAATTGATAATGATCTTAGGCTATATGGACATAGATCACGCATTAAGGGAACCGTTTCCTCTTCCTCTTTCTGATATAAGCACTCAAGAAGATTGCTTAAATAATGAGAAGTGGGAACGCTCCAACCGCGTGAGCCTAATGATCATGAATATAGTTGTCCCGGAGACCATTTTGGACGGTGTCTCCAAGGACGTTGATGCTAAAACATACCTTGATATGATTGAGGGATGTTTGGCATCTACCTCTTCTCACGGGACAAAGAGAAGAGGGAAGGACATTGCGGTTGCAAGTAAAAAGAAGCGTAAGGGATCATCCAATGATCATAAAGAAAATAAATGCTTCTTTTGCAAGGACCTTACACACATGAAGTTCGATTGCCCTAAGTATCACGCTTGGCGTGCTAAGAAAGGTATGTCATTTGGTCTTGTTTGTATTGTATTAAGGCTAAATTTGGTTTCAATCCCTAAATATACATGGTGGTTGATTTTTGTACAACAACTCACATAAGTATGTTTGTGTAGGATTGCCTGAGTTACCGAAGAACCAGTAAAGATGAGAGATTCATCTATATGGGAGCTGGGAATCCGGTTAAAGTTTTAGGCATAAGGACTCTTTTTCAGTTATTGTTAAGTACTAAGTATTGTTTGTATAAATAATACATTTGTTGTACCGTCATTTGAACGGAATTTAATATATATATATATATATATATATATATATATATATATATATATATATATATATATATCACAATATTGAATAAAGAAGGTTATTTTGTTCATTTTGTGATCTTTATTTTTAAAATTTCAAGGTTGTTGGTACTAGTACTTTGTCAAGTATTCTTTATTTACTTGACATTATTCAAACAATAAATGTGTCCCTTAAATAATGAAACCAAAACTAAAAAGCAAAAGTTATCGAGTAAAGTTTATATTTTATTAAAGCATAGGCATTTGGGTCATATTTCCAAGAGGAAAATTGATAAGCCTATGTTAAAGGAAAATCTAAAACAAACTTGATAATTTGGAAAATACTTTTGCATTAAATGCATTAAAGTAAATTTACAAACATTATAGTATTCTCAAGAGCATCAAGTGTCTCAATGAACTAATGCATTCGGATATTTGTAGGCCATTAATTATTCCTTCATGGAAAAGGTCAACAATAGTTATTATGTTCAAAATGACTAACTCTTAGTTTGAATACATTTATTTGCTTCATAAAATATTGAGTTTGGACGTTGTAAAAGTCTTATAAAGACAAAGTTGGAAATCAACTTTGAAGACTATTAAGAACATTAGGGTCATTCATGATGGTGTATACATCTTTGGAATGATTGTTAAAAGGAACAACGTCTAGGTCTTTTTTACTCGCTATTTTGAAATAGTGTGGGATTATCTCACTCTACATTGAGCCGGGTACGCCTAGCATGAATATTGTAATAGAGACATATTGAGATCCTTAAGGATATGGTAATAAGTATGTTTTATACTTCTCTTACCTCACTCATTATGGGCGATACGTTAAAACCGCAACCTTTATTCTCATTAAAGCTCCCTCTAAGGCTACTAATATAAACCCTTAATGATTTAAGGACCCGTTCCTTATTCGTCCTTAAATCATATTCATTTATGGGGTTGTCTAGCATAAGGATAGACTTTATAAGTCTACTAAGGGCAAGTTAGACATAAGATTATTAGTAGTTATTCATGGGGTAAGCCGAGAGAACTAGGGGATATATAAATTTTATAACCCGAAAGTTAGAACGTTTTGAAAAACGAGAATTGCTAGGTTCTTTTAAGGATGTTGAATTTAGTGGGAGAATTTGGAGTAATATTTTGAATTTGAAAAGGAAGAGGAATTCATTTGTATGGAATCCATTTATATACCACTTCCCATAGTTCCAATTGGATATCAAGTTTTGAACTTGACATTCAAGAAGAACATATAATTCAAAATAAATATGATTTCCCTATAAGGAAATTCAACAACCTCAAAATTAGTAAGAACCGGTGCCCTTATAGAGATCAAATAGAGTAAGAAGGAATGCAATTCCGGATATTCATTAAGTGTATCTTGTCGAGAATAAAGGACACTTAGGTATAGTGGGAGATAATCTATTTATCTTCCATAAAACCATCAATAGTCCTAATTCTCATAAGAAGATTAATGCCATTAATAAAGAGTTACAATCTTTTGAAAGATAATAACGTTTGGGATCTTATTTCATTACATAAGGATGTGAAACCTATAAATGGGTCTCTAAGACCTAAAATGATTCACAAAGTAATGTTGAAAGATATAAAGCCCATCCAGTTGCTAAAGATTTTAACTCATAAGAAAGGTATTGATTATAAAGAAAGAAACACTTTTCCGGTATCTTCTAAAAGCTCCTTAGGATCATTATGGCACTAGTAGCACCTTTGATCTTAAGCTTCATTAAATGGATATTAGAGAAAACCTTTCTTAATGGAAACATTAAGGAAACTATCTATATGGAGAAATTCATTTATGAACTTAAGTAAAACTTCTCATTAATGGTATTTAGAATTTAACCAAGTTATTCTTTCATTTATTTTGAAATGAATCTTGGTAAATATTAAGTATACCATAAGTTCAGTGGGAGTAAATTTATAATTTTGGTCTTATATGTGGATGATATTTTGCTTGCTAGTAATGATATGAACCTTATTAAGGAAACTAAGAAATTTTTTATTTGAAATGAAAGATCTTGGTAAGGCATCTTTGTATTAAGAATCCAAATTCACCGTGATCGCTCACGATATGTTTTAGGATTATCACAAAAGGCCATATGGAAAGGTATTACAAAAGGTTTAGCATGCAAAACTGTAAACCACATGACACCCCTAATTTTAAAGGAGACATTCTTAGTCTCAAACAGTGTCCTAAAGGAAAATTTTGAATCCAAGTATATGGAAAATTCCCTCTTTGCATCAGCAGTAGGAAGCTTAATGTATACGTAAATCTTACATTTAACGTTGGGATGCTTTGTCAATACCAAAGCAATCCGGAAAGAACATTAAGTAGCAGCCAAAAGAATGATAGAAGTATTTACAAAACACTAAAGAACTACATGCCTATGTTTTGAAGTCGGATCATCTTGAGATCATTAGGTATTCCGACATTAGTTAAATATATGGCTACATATGTTTTAATGGACTGTGATTTGTCAAAACAAGTGTCGAGAGACCAATTAAGAAATGACTATCAGGTAGCAGTTCTGTACTCTAACAAGAGTTTATGGATTTAGACATTAATTATTTTGTTATAAATAAAAGAGTACAATATGAACGAAAGGGATACAACTTATAGAAACAAACTCTATTTAGAGGATCCATTTATGAAAGAGTTATCATCTTCAGTGTTTCACGAGCATGTTGCTCATATGGGTGTAACAACTTTTGATAATATTTAGTATAGTGGGAGTTTGTGTTGTTCTTTCATTAATTGTTCTATTAATTAAAGTTTTGATCTCATTTGGTTAAGTTGGACTAGTTGGAATAATATGTATATATTCATTATGATTCCATGCTACACATCTATACTTTTGATCTATGTCATTTAGTTGGATTTGTATACGTGATTATTGTGGGTTTAGTTGCGAATCAATTACAACGACTGCCCCTTTAGTCCTATACTTGTATGGCTAATGGACGAGATTGTTATAAATGACAATAAAGTGCGCACATAAGGGTTGTCATTTATGTTATGATCATAAATTAAAGGAAGGACTTTGTTTTGCAACCCAAGTGGGAGATTGTAAGGACATGGCTTGCAACACAAGTCATTTAGACTTCCATTCATAAAGTTATGATTATAATATTAAATTATAAAGTATAGTTGATAATAAAATGTGTAGAATTCCTGGACATATATTACCTAATTGTGATGGGCAAAAGGGTAATTTATTATCATAAAGCTTGAAAGGGTGTGGTCCCTAAATGAAATGTCACCAAGTCTACTATATAAAGGGCATTTCATCAACCCTTAAGACTACTTGATTATTCATTAGTACTCTCTCCATAAATCTTCATTAAGTGTTAAAGAAGTAAAGAGGAAAGACATTTATCATTTAGAAGTGCATTCTCCCTACATCTTCTTCTTATTCATTTCTCCCTACATCATCCATGGATTCAACATGTATTGTTCTTAAACGCTTCCGCTTCATCTCTTCCTCAATCCTATTCTAAAGTGAGTGTGGCATTCAGGGATTAAAATTGTTCCAACAAATAGTAGTATACAGTAGTGTGTGTTGTAATTTGATATCTTGATTTATTTTTTTGAAGCTTGATAGTATATTGATTTTAAAAAATAGATAAAGTAGAATAACTATTCTGTGAAACCTTTTTTTTTTTTTTTTTTGAAACGTGTGAAACATTTATTTTAAAAGCAATGGTATATTATTTATTTTATTGTAATGATTGTATAGATATCCTATTATTTTGGAGTAGTTGTTTTTTGTTAAAATTATTTTGGATAGTTGTTGGTGATTTACTTTTTGAGAAAAACGACTATTTTTGTTTTTTAAAAAGATAATATAACTACATTTTAAAGAATAAATACTAAAAATAGTTTTTTAAAAAAAGAAAAAAAGAAATCTAACTGGAGTAACTATTTTTTTCTTGCAACTAAAAACAAATATTTAAATTTTGAAATGATTTTTTTTTAGGAAAAAAAAATATGTTTTTTGGACAATTACATATATTTTATTGAACAAATAAAATACATTTGTGGGAGATAAAACTTTTAAGCAAATATGATTGAAACGAAACATAGATATGCCATGTTACTGGTAGATTTTAGCAATGATGAAAGAATAGTAAAATCTTAGGTATTCATTAAAATTTTAATTTTATTGAAGAGATTTTTTTTTCTTTCTTTCATAAAAAGAAAAGATTTTTTAAAGGAATTTTTGGAAAGAGTAAAAAAATAAAATAAAATAAAAATAATGTGTTTCTTTAAAGCTTAAAAGTGAGTTTTTGTAGAGTAAAAAATTGTCATTTGGAGCTCTTAAATGGTTGGAGGCGTGGGCCTATTAATAACAGTCACGTGTGTTGTTCGAAATAGGAGTGCATGAGGATTAAAAAAAAATGTTGGAAAGGTGATTGTTGTGAGTGGGTATGAGAGAGAAATAAGTTAGTGAATAGTTGTTGTGAGTGGGTAAGAGAGAGAAAATAGAACATTTTAAGTAAGTACCATTAAGTATGAAACGCACAAAAGAGAAATAAGTAGCGATAAGTATAGGATGGAGGGAGTAATTTTTCTTGGGCAGCACAAAGAAACACAATACACTACTCTCTTTAGCCTCATATCATCAGTATTCACACTTCCACATGCTAACTTTAGAGCAAAGAGAGGAGACATGAAAAGTTAATGGGTTAATTGCAATTTAGACCCTGAAGTACCATACCACCCTTCCAAGCGAACCCTAATATGTTTTTCTTGTCAAATCAGGTCTTTATGATTTAAAAACTCACCAAATAAGGCCTTTTTGACGGATTTCATTAGAAACTCAGTTAAAAGGCATGTGCCAAGCACGTGACTAACGGAATTGGGTAATTTGAAGTTGATATTTCTTTAAAGGGGGTTTAATGAAAGTTCCGAAACTTAAGGGTTAAAAACTATAGATTAGGGGGTAAATAAATGCGAGTAATCTATCATCTTCAACCTTCCACAACAACCCACCATCACTAAAATGTCCACCACCTGAAACCACCACAGTGCCACCACCGCCACCACTGTGCCGCCACCACTGTGCCGCCACATTAACAAAAGTAAACACCCAATTCATCCTTTTCACTTCATTTTTTCTAAATCCAAACAATAAATTAATTCTAATTTGCAAATAAAACAACAAACACCATCATTGAGCAAATAATTCAACTGCAAAGCTAAGTGTTCATCTCAAATTGAAAAAATAAACTTAAAAATTATAGAAATTTATGGGTTATGGCTTGGGCCAGAAGGAGTGGGACATGGGTCTCTTCAACTTTAGCAGCAAGAGAGAGACAAGAAACAGCAGCAAGCTGGTTCAACCATGGCTTCTCCCATTGAAACTGAAAGCTCAACATGAATCTGTCCAGATAATTTACAACAAGAACAGCAGTGAGGGGGTTGAATGAATAATGAGAAACCACTTTCAAAATCCAATCCACACCCACATTTCTTGGCCCAACAAAACATGGGTCCAATTCATGATTTTGCCCTTGTTCTTTCGAGATCAAACAGGACAACTCCTCATATTCCCAAAACAAGGCCTGCTCCAGTAATAATGGTACGGTGTGAGGGCTATTATTGACAGAAGTTTTTGTTTCATCAAAAAAACCATCTCTTAATGAACATTCATCTCCTTCCCATTGTTCTTCTTGACAGTAGAGAGTGTCTACTAGGTTAAACTCTGTTTGTGGAGCGGCCATTTTTTGGGTTTTAAGGTTCATTCAAAGTCAAAGATAATGAAGGAGACGACTGATACTAGTAAATAATAAAGCCTGCTTGACCCCTTGTTTCTTTCTCTCTCCCCCCCCCCCCCCCCCCCCAAACACTAACATCCTAACCCCTTCTCCCTCTCTCCAACACTAACACCCTAACCCCCTTTCCCAGATTTTGTATTTTGATGAAAACCAAATCTGAGCTTTTGATTCTTGGCTTCTTTCTTTCTTTTTTTTTTTTTTTTTGAATTTTGATCAAGATTTATCGTTTCCCCTTCTCTCTAATTTGATCTTCTCCCTCATCTCATCATCAAACCAATCAAACAAAAATCTGGGTTTTTAAAGGGGAAGAAGGGAGTTGTTATTTTTATTGCTACCCCTCTCATTTTCAAAATCTTTCATATAACCCCTTAAAAGAAATGACAACTTCAAATAACCCAATTCAGTTAGTCAGGTGCCAAACACATGCTTTTTAACTGAGTTTCTAACGAAATCCGTTAAAAAGACCTTATTTGGCGAGTTTTTAAATCATCAAGACCTGATTTGACAAAAAAAACATATCAGGGTTCACTTGGAAGGGTGGTGTGGTACTTCAGGGTCTAAATTGCAATTAACCCAAAGTTAATTCATGAAAATTTTCAAGCATACAAATATAGAAATGTAATATGAGAAAAATATTGTCATAATATATCTGTCCTTCTAATAATATTATACTCTCTTTGTCCCATTTCAAAAAATTATATTAAGAAATTCTCTATTTAAAATTTTAAAATTTAAATTAAGAGACTCATTTTGAAAAATTTTGAACTTTAAAATGACATAAATGGTGTATATTTTGAGTGTGACTTAGAATTAAAAAAGGTATTGAATAGAACGGTTGTTGTAATCATAAAAAGTGAGGAAGAAAAGAGAAAATGTAATAGAAAATAGTAGTGGATATTTTATTGTATACTCATATATATTAAGTCCCATTAAATATAAAATAATATAAAATTTGTAATTTAAGAAAATAGGACTTATGAATGAGACTACCAAAGACGTTTGTTCACATTGTTACAGAATAGAGGAAGTATGAAATTTAATTTTTGAAATATTTATCTCATCTTATTCTAGATAATTTTATACTTCACCTATTTTACTAAAAAATATTTAATACATGTGAATATATGATTATGTATTTCCTTTATAAGTTATTATATTTATCTTATTTTACTTTATATCGTGATAAACAGTTGCCCTTGTCATTTTGTAAAAAAAAAAAAAAACTCATTTAATAAGATATTTGCTACTATTTTAATAATGTATAAAATATTTTCATTTTCAATTTATTTTAATTTTAATCTTTAGAATTCATAATAACTCTCCGTGCATCGCATGAGAGTACTGCTAGTTGGATTTATAAAGGATACAAACCAAAACCATACTCACTCTGTCCCACTCGAATTAGGATTTTTGGGTTGGGCACGGGGATTAAGGAAAAAGTGTTAGTGGAGTAGGTGTTGTAGGTATGAAAAGTGAAGTAGGAGAGAGAAAGTGGGGTAGAGAGTAATGAGTGGAAAGTTGTTGTGAGTGTGAATGTGGGTCCCATTAAATAAAACATTTCCATTTTTGGTTTATCTTAATTCGAATGGGACACTCAAAATGGAAATTTGTCTTAATTCGAGTGTGACGAAAGGAGTATAAGATTACAATACGCTATGCTAAATAGGAATCTTGTAGAAAAGAAAAACATGTTTATGGGGCTATGGAACCACATAGGTTCCCAGCGTGACATTCGGCAATTTCCTCCATTATCTATTGCGTAGTCTCAATCCTCCATTCTCGGTTTGGCTGTAATCCCAACGTATACTTAGTCTGATAGTAAATGTTTTTCCCCAAACAAACGGAGCCTTAGTCTAACTATTCATCTATAAAAGGCTAGCGCGCTTGAGTGGGTGGCAGTATTGTAAATAAGGGATGAGGTCAAGTGTATTCTAATTAATCTCTTTTATGGCATTTAAAAAAAATGTTGTCCTCTTATGGAAATATACCTAGGTTGGAGGGCCATTACATCACTATTACACCATCATCTGAAAGGCTTGATCTCTGAATATCGAAATAGCGAAGACGGTAGAAAATGGAGCGGCGGCCCCATTGAAGAATTGAAGAAATTCTGGAAGGAAAAATTCTCATTCCTCAATGATTATGCTCGGTTCACCAAGGAGCGTCTTCCTTGCTGGTCCACCTCCGATGTTGAAGAATTCATTACTTCTGATCCCGTTCATGGCCCTACGGTAATCCCCTTACCATCCCCTTCTCTTGTCTACAATCTCATGCTTTCTTTAATTTTTGGATTTGAAATTGCCAGAGAAATTTTTCTTTATTTGATGTGGGGCTTAAGGTTTCCTCTAGATTTAGAGATAGAGAATATGAAATTTGAACCAGATGTTTATTCAGTCAAATTTGGTGTGCCAATAATCTATGTAGTGAAATGTGATAGCTTATGTGTTATGATTCTTTTGATGATGTTTTATTTTTCCTAATTACTCCCTCCAATTCACAATTCAAAATAATCTCTTTATTTGCCATTTTTTATTGTCTTAAAAAATTCTTCTCATTTCTATAATTTGAGCTTCAAAGTGCATAAACAAAATGTGGTTAGTGAAGCAAGTGTTTGGTATTTTAATAAAGTTTGAATGGTTAAAGGAGAAGATCATTTTGAGAAGAAGAAAGTATTATATTAATAATCATGATTTTGTGTGGGGCGGTTACAGTTGACGGTCTTAAACTTAATCAATGGCAAAGACATATCATCTGGCAAGACAGGATGGTTATCTTAACGGAGACAAGTAATGACCCTTTACATTACTCAAGTAACAACTACAAAGTTTTAGTTCCAAATTTTGAATCATAATAAATGCTTGCTACTGTTGACTCCCACACCTAACTCCCCGTACAACCCCACGCTACCCACTACACCTCCAACACCACCCCCTCCATCCATCCTATCCCCACCCCCACCCTCCAACCGTACCTTCCCTCCCCCATCCCCCACCCTTCCATCCCTTCCGGAAAAAAATAAAAAATAAAATTACTCATATTAAATTTCTCTATTAAACCTACTCCACCCCCACCCCCACCCCCACCCCCATCCCAATAAGAATTTTTCGTTTTACTCTTATTAAAATTATTTTCTAACACCTCCCCCACCACCACAACCCACACTCCCCCCCCCCCCCCCCTCATTTTTTTCTTTTTACTTTTATTAAAATTATTTTCTAACACCTCCCCACCACTACCACCCACCCCCACCCATTTTTTGTTTTCACTCATACTAAAATTATTTTTGAATACCTCCCCTACACCCCCCCCACACCACCAATCCCACCCCATCCCCCACCCCTCATTTAAATTTTTTCTCATATTACTTTTTTTTTAATAGTAATTTTTTTCTCATATTTTTTTTTCATATGAAAATATTTTCCTTAGATTTACCAAACAACCAAAAACATGTTTATGTCATTTTTTGGAAAACATTTTCATTTTACGGAAAACATTTTTCGAATGTTATTTTACCCGAAACAAACGGAGCCTTAATTGCAATTACAGATGAGACGTAGATACACGGACTAACACAACAACACAAACAACACAAAACAAAAGGAAACGAAACAGAATGAAATAACCTAAGCAAGCTAAATAAAAAATAGGGTGCATAATTATGTCTGACATTCACAAACAAAAAGGTCTCAATTAGTGCAACGCAGCTTATTTTTTATATAAATAAATGAACAATAACAAAAGGCAAATGAAAACAAAAATAAGGATAAAACGAGTTCCTAAATATAGTGACCATCCCATCCACCGTCATCTTTCCTATTTAAAATCCAAACTTCTGGAATGTGCGATATTTTATTGTAATCTCCATACTCGTCCTCCTTATTGTGCAGAGGATCAGTAAACTTTCTGGGCATATCCGCTAGCACGAGCCGCCTAAGGTTAGTTAGATGTTCCATGCCTAAGGGCAGACCATCCAACAATTTGCAGTCCCCAATGGACAATTTTTCAAGAAGCGGCATTACTCCTTCCTCGGCTCTAACCCATTTCAATCCTTCAAAATCGAAAATTTCCATTCTTCTGAGCTGTTGAAACTCACCAGCCTTGAAACACAAGCTCTCCCCATCATAAGCATGAATAAGAACAAGTTCAATCAGGTTTGGTAGACCTTCAAGGGAACTAAGCAGACCACTGCCATCCTGTAAACTGCACCACCCTAAATATACATTTTCCAAGCTGTGTAATGACGAAATCCAATCCAGTGCCTTGTGAAAATGTCCTAAAAATGCGATGCTTTTAAGAAATGGCAGAAGAGGTGGAGTTGTCAATAGAAACTCAAGGTTGATGACCTCCTCTTCTCCAATTGAAACAAGACACAGGTTGCGAAGATTAGTAAGCTTTAAAATTGAGGAGCACAATGACATTCCATCATCTCTTCTCAACCTTAAAATCGTCAAAACACTCAATTGACTCAACCTCCCTATCTCACTCAACATAGTTGCACCACCACCGCCTATAGCTTCATCATCTACCTCAACAAATCCTAGCTTCTGTAAGGAGAGTAAATCTCCAATATTGGATGGAGCCTTAAATCCTCTTACATGGTGAAATGGTATGTATGGATGACGATGTCTTTCAACCCCGCCTAACATGAGATTCCGCAGCCTTACAAGCTTCACAATCCCTTTAGGCACACGCGTGACGTCTGTATCTCTCAAATCCAACGTCTCTAGTTTCTTGAGGTTTTCTATCAATTTGGGAAGGATTTTAACATCTGTTCCCCTCAAGCTTAGATACCTAAGATGAAGCAACCCAAATACTTCATCAGGAATCACATCTAACACAGCACCTTCAAGATCCAACACCTTTAAGAATTTTGAGATTGACAAGATACGAGGTAATAATGGACTGATGGATAGTGAAACATCAAATATGAGGAGGGAACGAAGACGGCTGAAATAGGTGCTGCTTACTCGGTCATTTTCAAAGGATTCATGGATTGCAAGGTGTCGAGCCATCTCAGTTGTTAAACCATTAACTGCTGACACTATTTTCTGCTCTCTCGATATCAGAAGAATAATTTCGCGCAGCAGGTCATGAATTCGACATGATTTAACTTTCCCTCGAAATCCTGTATCAGCCACTTGGACCAAATTTCTATTTATAAGCTCGTACAAATATGCCCTCCCTACATCTTCGATTGCCTTTCCTCTTCTTTCTTCCACAAAACCATGTGCAATCCATGATCGGATCAGTCTAGTGCTGTTAATCTTTGCGTCCTCTGGAAAAAGGCCCATGTACAAGAAGCATATTTTTAGATAAAATGGCAGATCGTAATAACTGAGAGAGAGTATTTTTTTCAATCTCTCAAGCCTCTGATTGACTTCTAGCTCAATAGGAAGGCTGCTATGAAACATTTCCCATTCCCATTCGTCAGTCCTGCTCCTATCCTTGGTGGACAAAACACCACCAACCACCACAATTGCTAGTGGCAGTCCCTCGCATCTGCTTAAAATACTTTGAGAGATTTCGAGCAAATGCGGAGGACACGTGTGGTTTCCTGGAAATGCCTTCTTGCAAAAAAGAGTCCATGAATCTTGTTTAGACAAAGCGTTTAAATTGTGAACCTCACCTCCAGTTTGAATTTGAGATGCATAAGCTACATCAGTCGTCCGTGTTGTTAGCATCAATCTACTACCACAATCATTGTCGGGCACTACATTTTTCAGGAGTTCCCATGCAGGGACAGTCCAGACATCATCTAAAACAAGTATGTACTTCCTTTGCTTAAGGAATTCATCAATGATGTCCTTCAAAGTGTTGTCATTAGAAGATTCGGCACCCTGAGGAGCTGGTTGATTTACCTCCCTGTATAGCTGTTGAATAATGTCACGTAGGAGGTCAAGAGGGTTGAAAGATTGGGATATGACGAACCAAAGATGGACCTGAAAATGCTTCTTCACCGATGGGTCATCATATACTTTTTTAACCAACGTCGTTTTGCCTGAACCCCCCATGCCAACAACCGAAATGCATTTGACTGGTCCAGAACTTGCATTGTCAAGTAGCCATGACACTAGTTGTTGTTTGGGCTTGTCAAAGCCCACAATATCTGCTTCCCTTTGCAGAAGAACACCTCTATAATCATAAGGTGTCGTGGTGGAACTTGAGGTTTGCTGTGGTGGCGACATCATAGGGTATCTTTGATTTGCTGATGCAATATCAAGGAGTTGGGATCTGAGACCTCGTATCTTTGAAGCAATTTGATGACGAGCTTTTAACCCCTTAACAGAGTAGCTTATTTGACGAAGACGGCTGTAGAGTCCACGACCATGACGATGATGTGCAAAGCGAAGGATGAATTCATCAAGAAGGTCATCCGTGTCATAGGCAACATCTCGAACTTGGCTTACCAACACTTTGAGTTGTGGATCATCATCTTCTCTTGCATCGGCAGACCTTAGGAAAGCTGTCATTCGCTCCAATTCATCTTTCATGTACCTGGCCTCTTGATGAACACCTAGCAGCATCACTGACTCTTCCTCGAGGAGAGCTGCGAGCTTTGTGACTAGAAATTGAATCACAGCCTCCGCCATTTCTCCCTCCCTCTCTCTTTCTCTTTAGTTTTGGTGGGTTTTGTTTTGCTTCTTGTTTGATTACCTTTAATAAGCAGAGGTTTGAGAGAGATACTGTCTATGATGAAAGGAATCAAAAGCTAGCACATGGGTAGGGACGGGGCCATAACATAAAACAAACAAACGCTTACAGGTTGAAGATCCAGCTGTATTTGCATTATTGTTTGCAGTCCCTTTCTTCTTCTTAACCTGTATCAAACAGTAACTCACTTACAGGTTGTGTTTGATTTTGAAGCTCATCTCTTGGTTTATCTGGAATTTACCTAAATTTTCTATGTCATATTTTGATACTCCCTCTGTTAAAAAATGATCTTCTCATTTGTCATTTCTCGTTCTCTTAAAAAGTTTTTCTCATTTCTACAATTTAAGCTTAAATGTGCATAAACACAGCATGACTAGTGAACCAAGTGTTCATATCCTTAAAAAATTTGAATAGTTAAATGTGAAGATTATTTCGAGACAGAGGGTTGGAATTTACCAAATATACATAGGTACATCTTACTACGACCCCGTTCTAAAATATACTCCTCCATCCCACCTCACTTAAGACTCAAGAGGTGTGCGCAAGAATTAAGAAAAAGTAATTTATGTGTGGTGGAATATGAAGAGAGAGAATGAGTGGTGAGGTAGATTGGTATCTTGACGTACGCCTGGCAGCATCCCTGATTCTTACTCGAGGAGAGATATTCTTTCAAAATCAATGGTGGAAATTTGATTTGTAATCCAACCTCAGCTAATGAGAGTGACTTTAGAGGCTCAACTTTGATTGATTTTTCTTTTGGTTCCTCCAAATGCAGATGCACCCCACACAGTGCCCACGTTGCCTTTGGCCTCTCCATGCATGGAAACAGACATCAGGCAGCTTCACCAACAATCTGATCCACCACCATAGCAACCATCCTATACGAAGCTGACGACTTTGACTTTTGACTGCACCGCCCTGAATCCTACTTCTTCCATTTGCATTCAGGTTTGGTTAAGGGCCATCCATTTGAAGCATTACATGCTTCAAATGATTATGGCATTTTAAAAATATGTTGTCCTCTTATGGAATTGTGCTTAGGTTGGAGGGCCATTACATCACACTATTACACCATCATCTGAAAGGCTTGATCTCTGAATATCGAAATAGCAAAGATGGTAGAAAATGGAGCGGCGGCGAGCGGCGGCCCCATTGAAGAATTGAAGGAATTCTGGAAGGAAAAATTCTCATTCCTCAATGATTATGCTCGGTTCACCAAGGAGCGTCTTCCTAGCTGGTCCGCCTCCGATGTTGAAGAATTCATTACTTCTGATCCCGTTCATGGCCCTACGGTAATCCCCTTACCATCCCCTTCTCTTGTCTACAATCTCATGCTTTCTTTAATTTTTGGATTTGAAATTGCAAGAGAAATTTGAAGTTTATGGATTTCATTTGGTTGGTCCAGTTTCAATTCGATTTGAACTTTATGAATTTCCTTTATGTCAAGTTTATGGGTATTGTGATCTCATGCATTGTTATTGATAATATTTATAACGGTGTATCGATAACGAGTTTTAAATATTCATTAGGATAATGAAATTAACCTAAATTTATAGCTCAAAGTGCCTTCATAATGACAACGAACGAAGTGAGAAGATCGTTTCAGGACGGAGGGAGTATAGAATTACCTATTGAGGAGGGGGACTCTGGTGTTTTGGTTTAATTTGACCCAGTTTGGGATGGTTTTTGCTTACTTTATATTTGAAGTGTTAGGGTTTTGTTGAAGATGAATTTGCATTCTTTTTTTTTTTTTTTTTTTTTTACTTTTTGACCAAATGATTTTATGTGCTTTCCTTATTTTGAAATGTTTGGGTTTCGTTGAAGCTTTAGTGTTGTTGCATTATCTGTTCTACCTATTGACTGAATGAAGTGATCGGATACACTGATGATTTCCGTAAGAAGAGGTTCAAGATTACTTGTCCACATTGAATTTGGGGTATACTGCGAAATTACAGATTTTCTCTAACAAGAATTATAGTTAAAAAAATGTCTGATCTCTGCACTTTAAAAATAACAGATTCTTGTCCACTAGAATCTGTATTTCTACTGGGTTCCCATTTAAATTTTCTTTTCTCGGAGCTGTTCGCACAGGCAGCTTCATTCTCACTTCGTTAGAGAACCTAGACCTTGACTTTTAAAATGTCTTAGCATGAGGATCTAAAAGTTTGAACTAACATCCTCATCTCCTTGTAAAACATTTAGCTTGAACTTGACTTGACCACTTTCCTTTACTCAGGCACTGAGCAGATATATCTCAAAAATGATAAACTAATCTGTAACACAACCCTTTTTTCGTTTGGTGGAAATACAAATTCTGAAAGAGGTCTAATCGGGTAACGGAGTCCCTTAGTAGGACTACTAAGCTTTATAGTGTTGATGCCATTCGAATATGGGTAGATCTCCACTGATTTTTTTGGTGCAGTTTACGATGCTTCCCTTGCAGTATACTCCCTCCGTCCCATTTCAAATTGCACAAAACCGTCTTTGCACGAAAATTAAGGAAAAATTGAAAAAGGTGATGTGTTGTGAGTGTAGATTGTTTGGTAGGAGAGAGAACGCGGGGTAGGGAATATTTAGTGGGTTAGTTGATGTGAGTATGCAAGTAGGTAAAAACTTTCCATTTTGGATTTCGCAATTTCTATGGGACAACCGAAATGGCAAATTTTGCAATTTGAAATGGGACGGAGGGGGTATATCCTATCTTTCCTACCCTCAGTCCCTCACTGTCCTCCTTTGAAGCAAATGCCTTCACTTTCATCTCCGTTCTTCGTCTTGCATTATACTAATGGTGTTGAATACACTAGGATTAATTTGATTAATAACTCTACATCTTCCTGTTTTCCTTTTACCCATGTTCTTCTCCACAAAGCAGTCAGTTTCTTTATTGATGTTAAGGGTGATGGTGGTCGTGGTGGTGCTGTTGTTAGTGTTAACGAAGTCTAACAATGTGTAGCAATTGTTAGTCACGTGACTAATTTCCATTATGTTTTTAATGAAATTTTGGATGGAGTTGTGACATTTCTAAAATGAAGATAGTAAGGTGATAACATGTCAGAAAATTAAAATAGAAAATGAGCGAGTACGTGTTGGAATTGGCCTAAAGTTCAGTGGCCAAAATATGGGGTTTCCCCTTAGTAAAATAAGACATTAGGATTCATACTGTTCTATATTGCTCTGTCCAACCTTCCAAGTAAAGAATCAGACGCAGTTCCTAGTCGACATGTGTATCCCTCGTAGGCCGTGTCTTTGTACTAGAGCCTCCATTTCTATTGCAAACTTGTACATTGAAAATTAAATCTGTATGATGAACCACAAGAACTATTACTGGTGAAATTGGACATGATAAATGATATTCCCTTTGCCCCATATGGACAACATTTGACTGGCCAAACTTATTAAGTAATGTTCCTTACTTGTTTGTACATTGTTTGTACCATGGTAAAACAATTTCCTTCCTTAGAACATGAGACTTATTTTGGGACGGACCAAACAAGAAAAGCGGCACTTATTATGAGACGGGGGAGGAAATAACAACAAGGAATATTTTACTTCATAACTTAATAGAAAAATGGTGACTCTTTGTCAGACAAAAGGGACCCCACCCTCAATTCGGTTAGGAGGGAGTATATTTTACTGAACTTGGGCTTATATTTGTGTTTGCGAACCCGTTTCCAGTTTTTGTTGGTATGTTTGGAAAGTGGGAAACCGCAAGGACTATTACATAGAAGTCATGAATGGCTTTGTGGAATATGTAGAGCTCTTGATGTTTTCTTCCCTTGTGTGTAGATTTTCAGCTTGGTCAAACTGTTCAAGGTTCAGCTATTGGCTGTGTTTGGCATTGAGACTTGTGGTTGCCTGAATGTAGTTTATTCCCACCATCTTTCCATGTGTTTTGTTTTTTTCTTAATCATTGCAAAGAACTCATTAAACCCACCAAAGTCCTCAAGCCAATTAATCTTATATCTTATAGGTTCATTGGCTTGAATAGAGCCTTTTATGTTTTTTTTTTAAAATCTTTTTTTACATGTCAGCTTGTATATTCTGTTTATGCGAGCTTCTTGTTCATGCTTTCTCTTGAATATAATCTTAGATTGTATTACAAACTTGTGTTACAAATAGTTACAATTTGTCTTATAAATGCTAAGGACTATCACATACCTCCTCTGGCCCTAATAGCATTGCACACATTTTGAGGATATTGGTACACTTATTTGTACATTAGTGAAATCACACTAAGATTTTATCCTATTTGGAAATTGGGCTTTTTATGGGTTGGAGGTGTGTGGGGGACAACCTCACAAGGAATCTGGGGCTATTATTGTGGGACGGAGTGAGTATAAAACATGAATGGCTCCTTGGGATATGAAGAGCTGTGGATGTTTTCTTCACGTCCTGGTGGTTTTCAGCTGGGGGAATTTCTCAAGGTTATTAGCTATTGGCCGTGTATGAAATTGAGGCTTAGAGTTGCTTGAATGCATTATGATCCCATAATCTTTCCATGTATATCTCTCTCTCTCTCGTTATTTTTATTTTCTTAATCATGACAAAAAAAATTAAAACCCAAGTCCTCAAGCCCATCACTTGAATAGGTTCGTCAAAGGCTTGAAGAGAGTTCTTCTTTTCTTTTGTCCTACTTATCAGGTTGTAAATTCTGTATACGCTAGCTTTCTGTTCTTGCTTTTCTCTTTAATGTAATATATTTTGTTGTCAAAGAAAGGGAGACTCAGAGAAGTTAATGTCATCTCTCGTGAAATCTTAAAATAATTTTATATTCTATCTTGCTTTCTAAATAAGTTAATCAAATGCTGGACGTTCAATATTGCTTATATGTTATTTACTGACTTCCAGATTTACTTGTAAAGAGCATAATTTGTCGATTACTTTTATTGCAGCTGACGATCACCTGGAAAGCTGCCAACTTTGGCATAGTCGGGGGTGTCATTGGAGCAGTTTCAACTGCCGCTTTTGCCTGGAAATACTCCAAGAGTCCCCACGGTAATGTGATGTCTTTACCTGCTTTATTTATTAATTATTTTCGTAATGGACACCTATGAATACTCCAATTTAAAAGCAATTATTTATAAAAAACAACGGTGTTGCTTTAGTTGCATTCCTACTTGTAGAAGATCTCTCCGTTAGTTTCTAATGTTAAAGTTAAATCAATCCGACGAATTAAGGTGTCCATGATTAGTATTTTTGTATTTACCTTCATTATGGACAAATAGGAACATTGAAGGCATCTCAACCTAAATTAGTACATTTGAAGGTATCTCAATCTAACCTAAATAAGTACATTTGAAGGTATCTCAACCAAATGTGTAATATAAAGGTATCTCAACCTAAATTAGAACATTCGAAAATATCTCAACCTTAATGAAAACATTTGAAGTTAAATCTCAGCCTTAATAAGAACATTTGAAGGTATCTCGACCTAAATGAGAATTAATAAAGGTATCCCAACCAAATGAGAACTTTTGAAGGTATCTCGGCCTGAATTAGTATATTTGAAGGTATGACATTAGTGCACAGACTTGTTTTTCCCGTCCCTTCCAATATGCATTCAATCAAAGTGAAATTTCATTGATAGTATTATTATCAGCCTAAAATGGAACATACTTTGTTTTTTTTTTTTGTTCCCATTCTTTGATGTAAAGTTATGCTTGCTACCACCAAACGCGTTGATCAACTGGTTAGGAGGGTTGTTCAGTTGTAGCTTACCTTGTTGTCCTACCCGACCCAAACCGGATTCCGATGGTTCAGACCAAATGAAAGAAGAAGAAGAAAGAAGATCAAGTGATTCTTGCTAATTGTAAAAGGTACTCCCACCATTCCAAATCTATATATAAAAAAATTCAAATTTGTTCTTCATTAAGAGAAAATTCAAAGTTAGTTTGGAATTTTTGGACATTCGTTCTGGAACGGAGGTGGTAGTTATAGCCAATAGCGCTCTTAAAGAGGAGTAGTTTCTTGATAAAGTATAGAAGGGGTTCCTTTTACTTGCAACGAGTTGAAATATAAAACAAATTCGCACGTGCATACAACAACAACAAACCCTTGGTCATAAAATGATTTGAGGTCGGCTAACATGAATCGTTATATCAAATCGTGCATATGCATATAAAAATGGAATTAGAGATAAAGTGTAGTTGTTTATGCAACAGGTGCTGTGCTTGCGTTGGGAGCTGGAGCTGTTTTTGGAGGAACATTTGGGCTGGAGGCTGGGAGTCACTGGTACCAAACATATAGATTAGATACCCTCACACCACAGTACAAATTTCTCGAGTGGTGGCAGAGGAAAAACGGGCGTTGTTAGATAGGGTTTGCTCATACATGAAGGAATTTCCGGGGCTTTTTCAGCTTTTCAATAAAAGTTTATAGGGTGGATTTGGAATTTAAATGTGGATATTTTTCGTGTTTATTTGAAGACAGTCTTCCCTTTTCCCTAGTTACCATTCAAGATTAGTTATGATACTCCCTCTGTCCGGGAAAGTTACTCCCATTTTCGTTGATATTACGAATGAATTTTGAGCAATAATTTAGGCTACTTTTAATTATCTTAATGAGAATTTGAAAATTGGTATTGATAGTATTCATAATGGTATATCAATAGCAAGTTATAAATTTTCATTAAGATAATTAAAATTAGCCTAATTATTGTTCAAAAGTTCATTTGTAATAACAAAGAAAAAAAAAAAAAAAAGAGGGACAGTGAGAGATTTTCTTTTATACTCTCGACTACTACTAAACTTTTATGGTCTACCCAGTGTTTTTTTTTTCTTTCTTTTTTGTTTTTTAAAAAAAAAAAAAAAAATAGATGGTCTACCCAGTTGAATTTTGATCATTTTATGAACCCACTTGTCCTACACTTAAAATGTGAAATTTGGAAGTGTTTCAGCACTCATTTTGCTGCAGCACTCTTGCATATGTAAACCACACAAAGACATGTAAAAATTCTACTATCAAATGTAAAATATTTTGATTGAATATAAAAACACATTTCATTTAGAAGTGCATATAAAAACGAATGTGAAAAGGTATTCCTTTTTTTCTTATACATATATATAATATAACAAAATATTTTATAATGTGTAGCACAGGTTTTATATTTCATTGTCTGGTTTTTATACGCAGAAGGCTGCACCAAAATGAATGCTGGAGCAGTTCCAAATCCTAAATTGTAGGTCTCACTTGTAACTCTCAATCTCTATGCATACTCGCAACCACTTTCTCACTCATAATACTAATTCCCGATTTTGTGCTCTTATGTAATTCAATGTTACTACTAGCGAATTGGGTTGGGTTATTTGCAAGGCATGGGTTTGTGCAAGGCATCACGAAATTACTATAATACCCTCATATATATACCTCCAAAATACCCAAATCCATTCATTTAAAAAAAAAAAACATCCCTCTCTCACTCCATCAGCAAAGGCGACCACAACACCCCACCACAACACACCACCACACCACAACACACCACCACAAACAATGAAAAAGAAGCTCACCACCGTCGGTGGCAAGTCCGGCGCCGCCTCCTCTATTGCCGCTACACAGGTAACCCCCAATTTATAACCCTAACTTTCAATTTCAATTCCTAACTTGACTTTTATGCTAAAATTCGATCCTATAATGCTTAATTGTAGTTTAAATTTGATCATACATTGTTTTAATTGTGTTTGATTGCTTTATTTGGGGTTTATTGTTCGAATTGTGTACGAATTCGCCTAAAAAAAATCTGAAACTGTCGTCGGCGTTGATTTCGTGTGGTTTTACACGAGTTGTTCTTGTGGGTTTCGTATGCCTTTACACGAGATGGTTCCATATAACTCGTATGAACTTTACACGAGATGGTTCACAACATTTCTTGTATAGTCATACGAAATGGTTCTCAACATTTCGTGTGTAAGCACACGAAATATAAACTGTTACTGAAAAAAACAAAAATTGTAGATTGATGATTTATTGTTGTAGATTGTTTGTAGGACTGTTTGTTTGTTGAATTGTCCAAATTTATTGTTGTTAAATATTTCAACTAGAATTGTCGCTTATTTATTGTCTCTTATTTAAATTTTTTGTAGGGACGTGAACGTTCGAATGCGTCTAATAGAAAGAGGAAGGCCGAGGAGGCAGCTTTGCGCACCAAAAAGAAGCATGACAAGAATGTCTTGCTTCATCAGACTGAGGATGTACAGCCTGAGGATGTAGGACATGAGGAGCGTACAGATGATGAGACGGCCTCTTATGTTCCCGAGGCAGATGCGGAGTCGTCATCTTCTGATTCTGATGAGACGGCATCTGATGACGGTGAGGCCGAGGCAGATGCGAAGGCACGAGCATCTGATGACGGTGAGGAGGAAGAGGATGATGCAGCTTTGAGGCCTCGCAGGAGGCAGGGTCCGCAGGTGGCAAGAGGGGAGGCACGGGCCGCAGGGGGGAAGAAGCCTGTTACACCATGGGATATTGAGAGCGGCCCAGAGGTGTGTGATTGTAGACACCCCGATCTCGCACCCCCTAAAACCTACCCTTAATTGGTCTAAAGCGCAACAATCGACCTAAACCTCTAGATTTGGCCGTACGGACTACCGTACACCTTATCGGTGCATCAGATGCAAAACCGAGTCCGGATTCATGATCAGGACTCAAAACCGAGTAAAAAGATCTATCCTCGAGATTTTGCGTGCCGGGACCCCTCGCCGGGTCCCGCACTGCATAAAATGCCTTTTATCCGTCATCTAATGCATTTAAAATATTATCTATGTTTTTCCTTTCTTTCTAACATTTTGTAGGTACCTCCACGTGACCAGAAAAATCAACCGAGCAACTTTCTTGTTGGGCCCGCGGGCAACCGGGACACCGAAGCGCGCACAACGGAGCAGTTACGGAGCGGAAAGCCGGAGCTGGAACAAAAGTGCACCAAGACAACCTGGACCAGCCACGAGGTGCCACTTGGCACTCCATGATTGGCCAAGAGAAAATATTTAAAATGCAAAATTGGTCACCAAGTCGGGGTGCACGGCCGTGCGCCTTAATCTGCGCGGCCGTGCAGCCCTGTTTCCAGCTTTTTTGTTTTTCAAACCTTCATCATTTCATGCCATCTTTTTCTTCATCTTCCTCTTCACTCCTCCCCCATCAACCACAACTTTTCTCCCCCCTAAACCAACCCCTACTACCCTATGACTTGCTCCCCAATTCTCTCCCCCCTCCTCCTAAATGACTACCCAATTTGCTCCCTCATTCTTACCACTTCTAGCCAACCATTTCCTACCAATCCTACCACAACTCTTCTCTCTAACCAGCCCTCTCTCAATCTCTCTCAGCCCCAAAAACACTCTCTCTCCACCTTCATAGCCCCACCACAACTCCACCAAACAACCACCACAAAACAACCCAAAACACAATCAAAACTCAAGCAATCTCAAGTCTTCCAACTCTCAAACATCAAAAAAAGTCTTCCCTTGGAGACAAAGGAAGCACACCACCCTCCCCTAACCTAGGTAAGTTTCCTTCATGTAACTCATTAGATTTAAATATGTAAGTTAGTATGAGTTGTTTGGGAATCTAGTCAACTAGTGACTAGATTCTCCATTTTTATCTATGTAATCTATGTTTTAGCTTTGTAAATAAACATGTTTAATGTATTCCAAATGTTTGAATCTCTGTTCTAGCATGTGTATATATGTTTTGGGTTCATTTTGGTGTCAATCTCATGCTTTAAATCTTAAATCCCAGCAAGAAATGGCTCCTTTACTCAGTATGTGATGAATCTGTCCTCTTCCCCTTCTTTCATGTGTATTCTCACTTTTGTTAATGTTTGTCCATAAATATATACATGATAATGTTAGTAACATGTTAATAAATAAGTTCCCTAAGTCCCATGGGTTTGCTGCTGCATATCCTGTTTCAACCAATCTTTTTGATGAGCTTTTTACTCAATCATAACTTCGTTTCTTGATCTAGCTTAAAACATAAAAGTTGTTCCTTATATATCTAATATGATGCTTGCCAAGTTTCGTGGTCTAAATCCATCTCTAGGTCATGGTTGATAGGGATTTTCGTAGTCCAAACCTGTTTCCTTGCTGCTGCATTTTTTGACTAACCTGGGTTTTCAAGTCCAAAAACCTATCAAAACTCGATTATCAAGCCAAATTCAAAACATGAAATTGTTCTTAAAAGACTAATAAAGATTTTCATGCTTTTGAAACGATTTTATGACCTAAGGAAAGGCTTGTTTCCATTTTTTAAATCAAGTGTTTGCTCCCAGATTCATAATTTCCAGATTCTGACATATAAATGTCAAAACACTTTTGAAGCATTAAAACTTGTCTTCTGACTTTGAATCTTATCACAATTTTTTTTGATATGTGATATTCAACTTCCATGCTTTGGTTCTTTCGAGATTCTTAAGTTATCATAGTGTAAATTGCTCATCAAAGTCTGTTCTGCTATGCTTTGCTGTTCTGGGCTGATTTCATATTTATGTTCTTGACATGATATGAGCATGAAATAATAACCTAAAAATCCAACCAAAATTCATACGTGTTCTCTAACATCTTGGGAGTGAATCCCAAGTTTTAGATCTCTTTTTGGATAGGTTATTCACAGGTACATCCACGGCGATCTGCAGCAAACCATGAACTCGGAGATCAATTTTGCATTCAGACATTCTTTCATGGGATTTATCCCATATTTTGCATACATGTATTATTTGTACAATATTACCCTTTCCCCCTTAATTGTCATTACTTGTATATATGATTCAAAACCCTTTTCGAAAACCAATCGGGAATCCACCCAAACCGGTTCCCGGTTGAGAGCAAATGAATCGACCTAGACTAGGAAGACTCCTTTGTTCATAAACACACATTCTTTTTCAACTTAAGGCATAAATCAATCTTTCGAAATAAGGCATTAAAATCAAGCGTAGGCGGAAGCATGCTAGATACCGAAAGGGCGAGTGGATCACCTTCTCCTCTCGTAACTTAGCCCCGAACCCACTTCTCTAAACAAAAAGGGTTTTATCTCTATTTTCCCAAATAAAATGAGGTGGCGACTCTCTGATTTTCAAAACCAAAGGAGGGTAACCATTTTGTGACAACCGAGCGGATTCAAGTCGCATTCGCACGAGGCAAGCTAGTCGCTCTTACACGAACGACCGGTTAGGTTCGCGCGCGGGCTTTCACAGTGGCGACTCCGCTGGGGACATTTTCTAAGTGGGCTTAACTCAATTTGCATGCTTCCGCCATTATTTACCTTTTACCTTATGTATATATATATGCCTTACCGTTTGTTTGTTTTGTAGGTACATTCTCTTTATTCTTTGCGTGAATAAAATCAAAAAATAAAACATAAAAAATGCGCTTTTTCTTTCCTTCAAAAATCCTTTTTTTCCTCAAAAATAGATACCTCACACACAATCACATTTGCAAACTTATACCGTCTCCTGTTACAGTACAAACCCTTGGGGACTTGGAGCCCGAGGATGATGGGGACCTCTTGTTCCCCTGAATTGATATCCGCGGTTGCCTTTCCCTACTCGATGCCGCGTCTCACTGCCGTGGTTGAGAGGTTAGGCTCCCATCCAACTAGCCGTATCAAAAGCCGCGTCTGAGACTGTTTTCGAAAAAAATACACGTCCTTGACTTTTAGCCGGTTCTTGTCCGAGTCAATTTCCGGTCAATCCTATTTCATTCCCAAATAAAAAAAAACAATTTCAAAAAAAAAATGATATTCAAAATGGGATGTCGAGGATTGACTCGAAATTGTCGAAGACTCACACATAGACCGTAACGAGAATGGTGGATCCCCGAAAGGGTATAGGCCCTTTGCTAAAGGCTTATAACGGCCATAGGTACAGGTGCAAAACATCGGTCCTATACTCGCGAGAAGGAATCCACTATTCCAGGAATTAATCAAGACAAGGTGTCAAAACTAAGCAATGTGCTTGTCCGGCTTTCTATGATTTTTGTGCTGTGCTTGCTTTTCAATCTTTCAAAATAAAATCATTTTGCATTCTTTTATTCTTTAAACAATCATTCTTTTGCACATAAAAAAATTCCGCCCCATAAAAACTAAAACATTCTTTTCCTTTCAATCAATCTTGTAGAGGGAGAATCCCGTTCATTCTCTAGCGTAGTATTCAAGGTCCGTTCCGAGCATCCCTTTGATCAAGATCTACTCCGAGTCTTCCAATCAGTAATGGCAAACAGAGGACAGACATCAGAAAATGTGACTAGGGGCTCGCCCAACTTTGAGCCGGGGTATGCGATGGAACAATGGTTAGAAAGGTTCCTAAATGACCACACCAATCATCTGGTTAGCCTTTTCCAGGGATACCAAGAAGAAATGTTGGACCATGTCTCGACCCTTTTGAGAAACGTAAGCGAGCCAGAGATTTCCAATCTCCGAGCACCCCAGTCCTAGAAAACAAGTCCTGACTCTCGCTCCACCTGTAGTGAGAAGGTTGTTACCAGTAATGATGTTCACACCGGGGCTAGCCGAGATGTAGAGAGCCGTCGATTAAGCAACTCAAACAGGAGGTCCATTCGCCATGATAGGCACTTTGATGAGTTGTATGCTCCCATGAGTGTAATACTCCATGACTTAATTGCTCGAGGCTTATTGAAACCCATGAAAGGTTATGTGCCCCCAAATCCGTTGCCAAAGCGTTGGGATGATTCTATGTATTGTGAGTTTCATCAGTCAAAAGGGCACAACACAGACAACTGCTTTTCACTCCGGCATGTAATCCAGGACCGTATTGATGAAGGGGTCATCGAGAAGCCCATGCCAGAAATCGACCCGCCATGTGACGATCGTAATGCCTCAAGGCCTGAGATCCTATACTGTGAGACCCCAAAGGCTTACAATCCCGCACCATCTGTCAAGGGTAAACAAAAGAATTTGGCCCGAAAAGAAGATAGGCAGTTCGATAAATTTGAGATCCCGATATCCGATGTCTTCAACAACTTGGTCTCTCAGGGAATCATGAAACCCATGGAAGGGTATAGGTTACCTAACCCGCTGCCTAGGACTTGGGACCCTCTAAGCTCTGTACTTACCATCAAGCTTGGGGTCACAATACGGATGCATGTTGGTCTCTCAGGCATGCCCTTCAGAATCTCATCGACAGCAGAGTTATCCCGAAGCCCTCTCCAAAGGCTTCAAGTCCGACGATGGTATCCTAGGGGCTCCTCGACCCCTGAGGAAAGTGTTCCCTTTTGCTATGATGACCGCAGCCTGTTGACATGAGGATCTGTGACACTTTGCGCTAATGAGAGTTCAGCGACCCGATGGGATAAATCTCTTTTGCTGTGAATAGGGCACACCGCCCAACTCTAATCCCTTTTGTTTTCGTGCCCGTTCTAAAATGTGCTCACACTTCCTTTGTCTTCCAAGTCAAATTTGCGTGTCAATCTTTTGTATTACTTTTTAATTTCTTGTTTGTCTTATTAATAAAAGTTTTCAGTCAATGAATTCGCCTTATAATCAAGCGCTTCTTAATCGCGCATCTTTTTAAAATCACTATATTAAGAGCTAAATATGAAAACGGACTAATCTTAGACTGCGACTAATCGAGTTGAGAACTAATTCCGCAAAGGTGATCAAAGAAGTCAACAAAGGCGATCGACGGAGTCAACAAAGGCGATCAATCAGCCGAGACTCCAAAGACAATTCGACGCAGACTTGAGGCGGCTAGTCAAAAGGCCGAAGACCGAAAAATTTTTGTTTCTGCAATTGCACACTTTTCTCTAAATAAATGTGTACATTGCAAAATTTATTTTCCCTTTCTCCTCTTTCTCTAAAATAATAATAATAATAATCGCCCGCTTAAGTTGAAAACCCGAGAGGGTGGCTTCAGGCAAAAAAGGGAGGCGCGCAAAAAAAAAAGCGCAAAAGAGTGGCCCGCTGAAGTTGAAAACCCGAAAGGGAGGCTTTAACTAAAAGAATGGGCGCACAAAAAAATAAAAAAATAAAAAAAAATCTCTATTTTACTTTATTCCTTGTACATACCTTTTACATCTTACAATTATTTTCAACCCCCTTTTGAGCGAGCACCATCAACGACGACAATTGGTGGCTCATTCTCCTAACCGGCCACTTACACTGAGAGGTTAAAAACCCTTGCCCCTAAAATTTCGAGAGTTATACATTTTCCCTTAACAAACCAACCTCTAGATTTTAGAGGTTAGAGACCAAAAGTCAGACAGCCTCCAGAGACTACAACTACAATGACATCGACGACGGCGAGGACCTCCCACTCACGAGGTCAACAGGCGGCGCTAATTACAATTGTTCAATGGTGTTCTCATCTCGAGCTGTTGCGGTCTAATTTGAGTCCAAATGAATTACCTGCTTTTCTAAAGATGAACTAATTAGATTGCATTTGATTTTGAAGTATTTGACCATTAACGCGAATTCTAATCTTGAGTCATTGACTTCAAATTGTGAGCAATTTCCTCGAGTCTAGGGGCTTTCCTCTACTCTCGTCCTTCCGTCAATTCATTATGCGCAAACACAATGTCGAGAATCTTACGAGATTTTCCTTTTGGCTTCCCAAAATACTGGCTTCGTGCCTTCCCCTGTCAATTCCTGAAACTGTCACAGCAAGAGAGACAAACAAATGAAAGTCCCTAAAGTGCACAACCTCAAATAACCAGATACTCTCAAAAGAAAGGACCTAACCTGAGGCTTTATACCATCAGTCTGGGGGTTTATTTCGAAGGAAAGGGTCAAACTCATAACAATCAAGCCTGGTTTGTTCGGGTTAACAAATGTGTCTATCCAAAAGAATTCCAAGTTTGGGACAACTCCTCAAAGCAGTTCGGTCCCCATCAAAAAGAACATTAATTACGAGGCTTACATCCCGGTTACACTGGGGCTTCTTTGAAACCCCGGCAATGAAAAGTCAAACTCTGTGAAAATCCTCGAGAACAGTTAAGTCCTCCACCAGTAGGACATCAGAACAATTTACCAGTCAAAAACTCGAGATCCGCTCCAAGGTCACATTAAAGGGTCCTGCATCTGACCACATGGGCATGCATCAAGTGATAGGGAAAACTCCTCAAAGTAGTTTGGTCCCCAACAAAGCAACATCAATCTTGAATGCAACCTTCGGGTTACACATTGGTCTCCTCGATCTCCCATGGTCAAGGCTCTTGCTCCTGAATCACGTGAATGAGCATTGAATGGATAGGACCGCTCTTCTAAACAGTCGAGTACTCGACAGTGACACATTGAAACTGGGGCTTCGACGGCCAACATCCAAAGACTTACCATCAAAGTGTACAGGGGCTTCCGCTGCCGACATCTGAATCCTTGTCACGAAAACATACTGGGGCTTCCGCAATAAAAAACTGGGGCTGATCTAAATGCTATATCCCGAGAGACCTCGTTGAGTCGACTTGACCAAAATGGTGTCGGGAATTGACTTTTCGAGTACTCGCGCTAGGCCTCCAACCTCGTTTCCCCATACACTTGCCATAACTCTCATTTCTTGTACAAATCTCTCAAAAAAATAAATACATAATTTCCTTCCTGATTCTCCCTCTTTGCATACATACTTTTCTTTCATCTTTTCTATTTTTTTCAAAATGAAGATTGAAACGCGAGCATTGCACATCGTGTCTAAAAAAAGAGAAAGAAAGAATAAAAGGAAATCATCATTTAAAGATCATCATCATCAAAAGCTATCCGAAAAAGAGAACGCGTTCTTTATCTTTCAAATCTTGAATTCTCCTGTTGCACGTGTATGACACTCTCAAGCACATATCACGCTATATCTGTATGCTTATGCAGGTACCCAAATGCGAAGTCACGTTACAATCAAATCAGATTCTCTCCAACAAATATCTTTCTCGAATCAGACTGAGTTTTTTTTTGAGTTTTTCACAAAAACTCGAACTACGAAGGTCTGATTCCCGAAAGGGATACATAAGCAGCCTGTCACCTCAGGTGCGACCACACACTCATCAAAATGATTCAAAGGAGAGCCTGTCACCTCAGGTGTGACCATACACTCATCAAAATGCTGAAAAGGGAAAGCATGTCACCTCAGGCCCCCACACTCATCAAAATGATGCAAAGGAGATCCCCTCATAGGCGCGACTACATATACCTAAAGATGCCCCAAACGGCGGCCCCCCACTATGAAAGACCAGCATCTGGGAGGAACTCGAGATGGCCCCGCACAACCAATGGTGTCTTACAAAACAAGAATCAAAAATCTCATCACACAACAGCTACAAGGCCCCTGGATTCGCCCATAGCAGCAGCTTGCAGCGTATCCTCTATCCCTGAAACATAAATGTGTGATTGATTTTCCTTATCTTGTTCTTGCCATTCCAATACATTATGCCATGCCATCATATCATATCATGCCCCATACAATGATATAACCCCCATTCTCTAGCATGCCATTTTTTACGCCCCTATGCTTATCATGCTAGCATCACAATTGCATCCACGATCACGTAGGTTATAAATCATAATCATTGAAAACGTGATTTTGCGAAAACGAAAGAAACTTGTGCATCCAAATCAAAATCAAACATAACTGACACTTGCACAAATAATTTCTGTGGTATGCAAATATTTTTTGATTGAACAGGTGCGCCCCCAATCTTATCAACTCCATTCCCGCCTAACGGTGTTCCACTATAAGGCGAAGCTCAGAACTCATGACGAAGCAACCTCAAAGCTAAAGGAAGCGGAGAAAAACCTCGACGGGCAGCATATCTGTTAGAACCCTAGTTCTTAACTAAGTGTTTTGACAAATAAATTAAGAACACATCTTGGAGTAACAAAGAAGCAAACTGGAAATCATCAAGACACTCATTACAAACTGATAATGATCAAAACCTGCATCAGTCTTGGTCTACTATCTTCATAATCATATCGAGACAGCTAACCTTCAAGATAGTAGACCTTCAACAAATTGTTCAAAGCATTTCAGTCAAACTGACACTTAAAGTCAAAAGTCAAAAACATTGTTCACAGAATTTAATGACTGACATATATATTTCTAAGATATTGAAGGCCGTTGGAACTCAAACGGATATAATATGAAGACCTATAAATAGAGACCTCTGCACAACTGAAGAAAAGAGCTTTCAAGTACATTGTCTTAGCCATTACACAATTTGTTAAAAGCTTCTAAGCAAATCCAAATTGTCAAAGCACTCTTGATATTTATAAATCTGTGCTAATAACAAAAACATAGATCTCACATAGCTACATAAGAGCCAGTTTAGAGATCACCAAACCTTCACATTTGTGAAACCCTTTTCTTTTTCTTTTTCTGTACTTTGCAACAAGTACAAAGCTTAATTAGTGAGGCTAATTAGGTTAGAAAATTCTGAAGGAATTTTCTTGCAATTTATTGTAATTTCTTGACGAAGTATTATAGTGGATTGCTTCTTCACTGTTGAGGACAGTGAGGCGTGGATGTAGGAGAGTTGCTAAAAGCTCTGAACCACGTTATATCGTTGTGTTTGTGTCTTCTTATCTCACACTTATTCACACACTTATCACATATTATTTACTCATTAAATTCTTCCATTTATTTATCTTTTATTCCGCTGCATAACTCTACATACATACACTGCACCTCAAGACAGTCGACCTACTCTGCCAAGACAGTCGACCTCTTGTGCACTAATATTTTACATGTTTAAGTGTATATTAAGGAACAGGTTCTTTCAATTGGTACCAGAGCTGGTTTCTAAAAGACTTAAGTGTCTTCAAGCTTAACATCTTGTGAAGGATCCAGAAGCACCAACATCATGCCTCAACCAAGAAGAAATAATGAGAAAGAAATTCCACATGTTGATGACTGTGGATCATTTGAAATTTTCTCCTCCAAAATCAAAACTTACCTTGATTCAAACAGTGTTTGGAACTGGTTTGTGCTTCATGAAGAAGTCAAGATTCCAACTCAACCTGACACAAATGGAGGAGAGGACAAATACAAGACACCAGACTTATGGACTGAAACTGAAAAACACTTGGTAACAGCTAATCAAAAAGTTAAAAACATCTTACAAAAAAGTGTTAATGACTCTTTGGCCCAAGAAATTGGGAAAGTTGAAACTGCTAAAGAAGCCTGGGATTTAATCAAAACCAAGTTTACCAAGCACACAAGTGTAAGAGAACAAAACCTATATAACCTATTAAGGCAACTTGACAACTTCAAGTTTGCTGCTGGTGAAAGAGTGAGTGCAGCTAAAGATAGATTTGAAGATCTACTTAGACTAGTGTCAGATCATGGCAAGAAACTGGATCAACAAGATTTATGTCTAAAGATCTTTTCCAGCCTTCCCCAAGAATATGAAAAAGTAGCCTTACCAATAAAAGAAGGTATTGAATGGCCTACCATGACTGCTGAACAATATTTTGGCAAATTGGAAGCATATGAACTTGAAGGAACTGTCAAATTACCAACCATTGCCTCATCCTTAGCCAATGCTCACACCATGGCCCTTGCTGCACAAGAAGCTCCTAAAGCTTACTCACAACAGGACAGTGACTCCCTAATCTGCAATGCTATTCAGAAAGTCAATATGTCTCAAAAACCTGAAGTCAAACCATTGACTCAAGAAGACATTCCTAGCCTAATTACCATAGCTGTTAAAAATGCTATGAGACACCAGAAAAGAATGTTTGACAAAAGAAACACAGCATCCACTTCTAACCAAGTCCAAACTGAGAAAAAGGATGTCACTTGCTATAACTGTGAAAAATTAGGTCACTATTCTCAAGAGTGCCCTGAACCAAGGAAATCAAGAAACTCCTCAATCCAGAAGAAGTTATCTTATTCTAAAGATATTATACACAGTTCTAGATGCAATTGCTTCAGCTGTGCCAAAGCCAAACAAAGTGAAAAGAAGGAACAGGTCATGATAGCAGACCTGTCAAAATTCAGTGATGATGAAAGTGAATCCTCAGACTCAGATAATGACATGGATGCCATGATATGTCTAATGGCAAATGAAGGTGAAGACTCAGAAAGTGACGAAGAACTTGAAGCCCTTGCAGCTGCAGAAGAACTGAGAGAGGTAAGTGACTTTAATTCTCTTGATCTTGAAGGTCTTAAAAATTTAGCTTGCACCTTATTTATTCAGAGAAAGAAAGAAGAATCAAGCCTTAGGGTCTTAATAACTGAAAATTTGCAATTTTCTAAGGATCTAGAAAGCCTCAAAAACAAAAATACCCTTCTTGAAACCCAAAATCTCACCCTCCAAAACCAGAATAAACAGCAAGATGACGAGATAGTAGACCTTCATGCTGATGTATTCAATGCCAGAAATAAACACCTTCAAATCAGCAGTCAACTAAAGGAGCTCAACCTTAGAATAGAGACACTGAATGATGAAAACCAAGCATTCAAAGCAAAAATTGAATCTTGGAATAAATCAAGTTCAGCCATGTCTCATTTCCTGTACTCTCAAAGGCATCCCTTTGACAAAACTGGACTAGGAGCAAATAACCCAACCTTGATTGAGTACAAATTACCTGAAGGGGAAAGGAAATTTGAAAAAATGTTACTGGTCAAAATGGGAGACAAAACAATAAGGAAACCCATCTATCCTGTCCAAACAAAACAGGATGTGTACGAGGCTAAAGGAAAAATGAAAGAGGTCAACTATCATGACCAAGCTTCCAATAGTAATATTCAAAAGACCAATTCCAACAACAAAAATGATGATCCTAACCCTAAAAGGCAATCTCAGACGTGGAAGAACAATCAAACTGGTCAATACAACTACAGACAGCAGACCTATCAAGGATATCCAAGAAGACAGAAGACCTATCAAAACAGAAACAGAGGAAGAAAAGGTCAAAACTATAGCGTTTCAAGGACCCCTACCACTTATACCTCACCCAAATCATACAATTCTTACCCACATCATAACTACCATCATCAACAATTCATAATGACACCCTATATGTACCAAATCCTATCATACCTAAATTCATTCAACCAAAAATCCTTTGTCCCAAAGAACAACAGCCCTCCTAAGAAAATTGTAAAAGTTTGGGTTCCTAAGGCTGTCTAACCTCCTGGACCCATAATTCAAAGGGGACCATGTTTATTTTTATTTTATTGTTTTGTAGGACTTTAACAAGGGAATCTGGTACCTAGACAGTGGATGCAGTAGGCACATGACCTTCAACAAACATTGGCTGCAGAACTTCATGTCAAAAGATGGTCCAAATGTTGTTTTTGGAGATAACTCTCAAGCCAGAGTAAAAGGATATGGAGATTTAATCACAAAGAACATCATCTTATCAAATGTGTCTTATGTGGAAGGCCTCAAGCATAACTTTATTAGCATCAGTCAGATCTGTGACAAAAGATTTCATGTTGTGTGTTCTCAAAACCTGTGTCAAGTAAAGAATTCCAATGATGAAATCATTTTAACTGGCCTCAGAAAAGGAAACGTGTACTGCATATCTCTTGAAGTGACTAAATCCTCTAATGCTATGTGTCTACTGTCTTTTAATCAGTCTGATTTGGCATGGCTCTGGCATAAGAGATTAGCCCACTTGAATCTCAAAAGCATAGCCAAACTTGCTGCATCTAAACTTGTCAAAGGACTTCCAAAAATTTCCTTCAAAAAGGACAAACTGTGCAATGCTTGTCAGTGTGGAAAACAGCAAAGGACCTCCTTTAAAGCTAAAAACAGATTGGATACAAAAAGGCCTCTTGAACTCCTTCATATGGACTTATTTGGACCAATCAGAACCAGAAGTCTTGGAGGAAAAAGATATTCTCTAGTAATAGTTGATGACTTTACAAGATTTTCTTGGATCATTCTTTTAGAATCCAAATCAGAAACACTTGGTCATCTTATGAAATTGATAAATCAAGTGGAAAACCTAAAAAGCATCAAAGTGGTCAGAATAAGGTCAGATCATGGTACTGAATTTGATAATACTGGAGTTGAAGATTTCTGCAATCAACAAGGAATTAGTCATAACTTCTCAGCCCTTAGAACTCCTCAACAAAATGGAGTGGCTGAAAGAAAGAACAGAACTATATGTGAAGCTGCAAGGACCATGTTATCTGAAAGCAACCTCCCTAAGTATTTTTGGGGAGAAGCTATTACAACTGCAGTCTATGTTCAAAACAAGACCTTGATTAATAAATTCCACCTGAAGACTCCCTATGAATTGTGGAATGAAAGGACTCCAACTATCTCTTACTTTCATGCCTTTGGAAGTAAGTGCTTCATTCACAATAATGGGAAGAATAATTTGGACAAATTTGAGTCCAAAAGTGATGAAGGGATATTCCTTGGCTACTCTGCTACCAGCAAAGCATGCAGAGTGTACAATAAAAGAAGAATGGTTGTTGAAGAATCCATCCATGTGGATTTTGATGAATCTCCCAGTGCCTGGGATGAAAAGATTAATGAGTTTGATGAAACTCTTGGAAATGTTGATTCCATGCCTGAACCTTCACCCATTCTCTCACAAAATTCTAAAAATGACCAACTCGATTATCTTCCTTACAATCTACCCAAATTATCCCCTGAACCCTTTCCTCCATTCAGTAACCTCAAAATCAATGACATTCAACCCTCACCATCAGTTGTAAAAGATAGAACTACCCTAAATAATCATGTTTTCATTCCTGATTGTAGTCCTACTAATGATAGTGGACCTACCAATGGCAATAGACATACTACTGATACCTGTACTATCCCAACTAACTTGACTGGGATAAACTGTAAGCCTAGCACATCTACTCAAGATCCTTCTATTCCTAATCTGACTAGATCAATTCCTATTTCCAGCATATACATTGATCTCCCTATTTCAAGAATCTTCAACAATAATCACCCTGAGTCATTAGTAATTTGTGACATTGCCAGTGGAGTTCAAACAAGATCAAATCTTGAAGATGAAGCCTTATACAGTGCGTTCATATCCCAGATGGAGCCAAAGAAGATCAATGAAGCTTTGCTTGATGCAGATTGGATAGAAGCAATGGAGGAAGAGCTTGAACAGTTTGAAAGAAACAAAGTTTGGAAACTTGTTCCTAAACCTAAAAATCAAACCATTATTGGAACTAGATGGGTGTTTAGAAACAAGATGAATGAAGATGGTACAGTCATCAGGAACAAAGCAAGATTGGTAGCTCAAGGCTATAGACAAGAAGAAGGTATTGACTATGATGAAACCTATGCTCCAGTTGCTAGACTAGAAGCAATTAGGCTGTTTCTTGCCTATTCATCATCCAAGAATATGATTGTATATCAAATGGATGTTAAAAGTGCATTTCTAAATGGTGTTCTTCATGAAAAGGTCTTTGTGGCATAACCTCCTGGATTTGAATCCCCAAAATTCCCAGATCATGTCTACAAACTGGATAAAGCTCTATATGGACTCAAACAAGCCCCTAGAGCTTGGTATGAAACATTATCTAATTTCCTACTTGAAAAAGGTTTTTCAAAAGGGCAAATTGATAAAACCTTGTTCATCAAAAAGACCAACCAAGATATTCTACTCATTCAAATTTATGTGGATGATATTATATTTGGCTCAACTAATGATGATCTCTGCAAGGAATTTGGATCAATAATGCAAGAAAAATTTGAAATGAGCATGATAGGAGAGCTCACTTTCTTTTTGGGTCTGCAAGTCAAGAAATTGCCCAATGGAATCTTTATAAATCAAGGGAAATACACTAGAGATATGCTGAAGAAATTTGATATGCAAAATGTCTCTACAGCCAAAACTCCTCTATCAACAACTGCAAAATTACATGCAGATCCTGAAGGTCAAAGTGTGAATCAAACTTTGTATAGAAGCTTCATTGGATCTCTTCTCTATGTCACTGCCTCTAGACCTGACATTATGTTCAGTGTTTGCTTATGTGCAAGATTTCAAGCAGATCCTAAGGAATCTCATTTAGCTGCAGTAAAAAGGATTTTAAGATACCTTAAAGGGACTCCTGATTTTGGAATTTGGTATCCTAATGAATCTCCTTTATCTCTTATTGGATACACTGATTCAGACTATGCTGGATGCAACTTGGATAGGAAATCCACCAGTGGTAGTTGTCAGTTCCTTGGCTCAAGAATTATAAGTTGGTGCAGCAAAAAACAAACATCAGTTGCTACATCAACTGCAGAAGCAGAATATGTTGCTGCTGGCCTATGTTGTTCACAAGTCCTTTATCTCAGAAATCAACTCAAAGACTTTGGAATTTCTCAAGATCATATTCCTATCTTTTGTGACAATACTAGTGCTATAGCAATGACTGAGAATCCAGTCCAACATTCTAAAACAAAGCACATTGAAGTTAGACACCATTTCATAAGAGATCATGTTGAAAAGGGTGATATATGTCTTTCTCATATGTGCACTGAGAATCAACTAGCTGACATTCTCACAAAGGCACTTGATGAACAAAGATTCAGCTACTTAAGGGCAAACATGGGAATGCTGAACATGCCAAGCAAATAAAAGGGAGATATCATTAAAACTTAGTGGAGTACATAACTAAAAGGAGTAAAATACAACAAAAAGGCGCCATAAAAGGCTTCCCTACTCCTATAAACCAAAAGGAGCCAAAAACATGTCATCTGCTCCATCTTCACTCAAGACAGCCGACCTCTCCACTAGGTCAACTATCTTCAGTTCTCAGAAATTACTCCTCTGACTTCCATGGTCCTTCAACAAAAGAGCACTCTGCTGACGTATCTACCTCCTCCTTCATCCCTCCATATGATGTCCCAACAAATGGCTGACCTGACTCATCAGATCTCTCCAGAATGAGTCTACTATCCCATCTCCACGACTCAACTCCTCTGACAGACTGATTTGATGAAGGCCTTACAGATCTAGGCCACCAATTCCTGGCTTCATGTGGCTTAGGGAAAGTATCTAAAGGTGATGAGAAGCTGAAAGTACCAGAGGAATTATGACTCTCACTAAACACATATGCCTCATTTGATCTAAAGCTTCCCTCCTCCTTATTCCCAAATCTGAGTGGACTACAGCAAGCAAAATACTTACTTGATAAAAGGGAAAATGAGCTGGTCTTAGTATAAGAACTTCCCTCATAATTGTCTCCTTGGCCTTCCCCCCTCTCTCCTTTCTTGCCTATCACTAAATCAACCTTCCTCTCCTCCTGCAAAAGATCAAGCAAAGATCTTTTAGGTCCTATGTCTTCTTCAATTTCTGATATTTTGGCTTTGCCCTTGCCAATGTCACACCTCTTTTCTACCTCCTCCCCTCTCTTCAGCTTCTTTCTTTCTTCCTTCCTTAACAAACTCTTCTCTAGCATGGAGCCACATTTCTTTCTTAATAGACCTCTCCATCAATTCCACCTTTTTAAGTGGATCATTTGGAAGCAATTGATCCACCTCCTGCTCACTTATCAAGGCTTCTTGTGCCTGATACTCCCTATACTCCTTCAAAAACTTGTTATCCTCCACCTCTTCCTCCTTCTCCTTAAATTTCAACCTCTTTACAAGATCAGACATCTTGTTTGGGCTAAAAATGTTTGTTAGTCTACCCATTTTTTGAAGAAATTTTGAAAGAAGAAGGTCCACTATCTTACTTTGAACTCTCTATAAATCTGAATACTTGCTGTTGTGATGTATAATTCACCAACAAATGCTTCTTATATAGAAAGATTTCACATCATTTAATTCACCTTGAGAATGAATGTTATAGATACAATGATGACAGTAGACCTCAAAAGATGTATTCCAGTAAGGCTGATTTGATATGCTAAAATCAAGTTGACTGAAATTACTCGATTAATAGAAGAAAATTGGACTTAACCATGTCAATATTTATTGAGGGTATAAAGAATGTTTGCTTCGTTTACGCTATGTCCTCTGCGTAAACATAAAAAGAAGATAGTTACTGCTTTAACAGTTACGACTGTGATGAGTCACCTGCTTGTCCACATCACTTATGTTTTTCCATTAAAGGGCATGTCTTTTCACCTTTCTACCGTTGTCCCCTAAACTCTTAAAAGCCACCGTTTCCAGTAACCTATCATCTTTATAAAACCCTTCCTCCTCATTCAAAAAAATTGACCGTTACATCCTCTGTTTCTTTCTCTCAAACCCTAGAAAAATGTCTTCATCCGCTCATGGCTATCGCATCAAAAAGTCATTTTACATTAATCCAGCTGGTGGATGGATCGGAGAACTTCTCTCAAATGCAAAGCTTAAGACATTCATGGAAGCCAGGCATCCAATTCTCCCTCTGCTCTGTTCTCACATCTACGACAATGGAGTATGGACTCAGCAACACAATATCCAATTTACCCTCCAAGGTACCTCCTACACCATATCTCCTAGTGATGTTGCTGCTACTTATGGCACCTTAAATGAACCCCACATGATTACAAATATCTGGAATTCCAACATCAACTACTCTTCCCAAACTGCTACTATAGAAGGATGGCCTAATTACCAAAGTGACAAACCTGTCTATAAAAGTTCCTTTCTGCTAATTCTCCATCTTAGCTGATGTAATTATGAAGGTTTGTGTGGAAAGACCTCCTCTCATCATGTCATGAGCCCCAATGAGTGGAAGCAATTATTATGTCTGTTACACAAAGTTCAAACCACAAACTGGAGTTTTGTGCTGTTGTCTAACTTTAGGCTTAGATCTGGTCATCATCCCCTCAAAATCAAATCCAAATCCTCCACAAATCCTGGGCTTTATAGATTCATGAGTGGGATTTTGCTTCACATTGGGAGAACAATGAGAGTTAGAGTCCCAGCCCCTATGATAGCCAAGTAGACCATCACAGATACAAGGTTTTTAGTGTTCATACCTTTTCTTACAAACAACAAGGTAAGGTACAAGAACCCATTGGAGATGAAAACTAACCTACCCATACCTCATCAATCTCTGGAAGTGATATTGAAAGAGAGACCCTAGCTGAAATGATTCATAACATTAAGGGAAAAGGTAGGAAAGACAAAGGACCCAAGATAGTAGACCTGGATGATGACTCCACTATGCATGAACCTCTAGCCAAAATCATTCCACCTTTGCTTATTGAAGCACCTCCACCCTCTACTCCTGGTCCCAGCACCACTCAAACCCCTTCTCCCTCCCCTAAAATCTCTGCTGTTTACAAAAGAACAAAAGCCAAACCTAAACAAACTCCAATACCAGAAATATCCAAATCTCAACCCTCCAGAAAATCCAAGATACTTCAAAAAGAAAATGAACCCATTAATATAGATGAAGTTTCCAAAGTCTCAGTCATACCCCTTAGCAAGAGAAGAAAATTGATTATCCCTGAAGAAGAATCACCACCTCCTTCTCCCTCTATCTCTCCCCCTGAACCCTTTGATTTTGACCCTGCACCTCATAGCTCTTCTACTGAAACCTTAAGTTCAGGAAACAAGAAGCTGCAGAAGCCCTCAAAACCCTCACTCAATCTCAAACCAAAAAGGCTTCCTCACCCCCTCCTCTCTCTCCTATATCTTCAGGTCCTCTATCTTCCTCATTCATGCCCACTCCTGGTCTGTTATCTCAATTTGAGGAAGTAGCTATTGAAACAGAAAGGGGGAATATAATTCTTGATAGTTTTGTGCCTTCAGTTGAACAAGAAAGGGGGAATGATAATTTTGAAGATACACAGGGTCAGACAGTTGACCTGGGTAGAACTGTGGCTATGATAACTGACCTTGCCCAATCTCTTCCAGTGCCCCAAAAACAATTCCTTCAACCCAATTAACCATTGAGAGACCTATTCATTCCTCTTCCTCCCTACCTATCTCATCTGGAAAGGGAAAAGCCATCTTGTTGAAGACAACCCTTTTGACAAAGAAGCCTACTCTGCCTTATCTGATGTGGAAAAGATTTCTAAATTTCATGAACTGGAAGAAAAGTTTGGTTTTGAGGTCACCTGGAAAAGTCTTGGGCTAGACAAAACCCCTCCTACTGGTCAATCTTCCTCCTCCATTCCTCCTTCCAGAATAGATGACCCCCACATTCTCTCCAACTCATCCTTTGATATCATTTCTCCTGGTCCATACAACCCCTCAACAAATCCATTCTTCTCAACCAACCTACTTCACCTGTACTATGTACCCCCTCCCTGGTTCATTTCTCATCCAGTGGATCTATCTATCTCATCCATTATTCCTCTTGGTCTTTCCTTTGACCATCTTGAGTTTCCCCAAGAAATCTTCAGCTCTGCTATCTCCAGTAAGTACTGGACCTACTCAAAAGCCCAGCTGAAAATAACTGCTAGAGAGCTTGCTGGAAGAATATTTTTTGTGCACAATGAGTGGAAGACCTTCAGACTAGCCATGAACCACTTCTACATCCATGAAACTCCTCTTGTCCCCTCAAGCCTAACTGGAGGTAAAATGGCTCAATGGGAAAAGTTCTTCTCCCAATGGTTATCTCCCAAGCTCAATGAAGGCCTGCATATGAAATCTGGAGTAGTTCTGACCAAATGCATTGACCTCATCAAAGTCATATATTGGAAACTGGTCTGTGAAAAGATGTTTGGTTTTTATGCTCTCAAGAGATTATTTGGAGGAATCCTTCCTAGTCCTTCAATTTTCCCAAATGAACCATCTCTTCAAGACCCCTTTCATCAATATTCCTGCACTCTAATACCTGATCCAATTGTGCCTGCCTACCCATCCTCATTTCCTGCTGCCACTCATGAAGACATCAATGCAGTTGGGAACTATGTGAGAGCTCAAATGAAAGGACTCAGAATTGACTTGACCAAGCTTGTCCAAGAAACACTTGCTGGAAAGACAGTTGACCAGACTGAAGCTTCAACCCATCTAAGAAACTTCAGAGATGTCACTCAGGCTCAAGAAATCTTTACCCAAGATCAACCAACATCAAGAGATCAAGCTACAACAAGACATCTTCTACTTGGTCCTGCTCCTTCAGTTTCAAGAAAACTGGGAAAGAAGGAACCCTTGCTGAAAAAGAGTTAACTGATCAACCATGGCATTCAGTATGATGAAAGAATAAATCTCACTTGGAACAACAAGCTGTACTACTTCAGGTTCAACAAAAAGCAACTTCAACTACTCAATCTTGAAAGACAAAGACATCTGACTGCAGTAGACGTTGGAGAAGCACAACCTGAACCTGAGTACCAAAGTGATGACAGCATTGAAGCTCTATTTCACTAAGTCTTTTTATCTCAATACTTGCTCTATTATTTTTGAACAATTTTTTTTTGATGTAAGCTTAAACCTTTACATCTCTTTGTGATATAATTGTGTTTTGTTTCAATATAGATTAATTTCTCTTACAGATGTTGCTATGCCTCTTAATTATTTCCCAAAAAGGGGGAAATTGTTAGAACCCTAGTTCTTAACTAAGTGTTTTGACAAATAAATTAAGAACACATCTTGGAGTAACAAAGAAGCAAACTGAAATCATCAAGACACTCATTACAAACTGATAATGATCAAAACCTGCATCAGTCTTGGTCTACTATCTTCATAATCATATCGAGACAGCTAACCTTCAAGATAGTAGACCTTCAACAAATTGTTCAAAGCATTTCAGTCAAACTGACACTTAAAGTCAAAAGTCAAAAACACTGTTCACAGAATTTAATGACTGACATATATATTTCTAAGATATTGAAGGCCGTTGGAACTCAAACGGATATAATATGAAGACCTATAATAGAGACCTCTGCACAACTGAAGAAAAGAGCTTTCAAGTACATTGTCTTAGCCATTACACAATTTGTTAAAAGCTTCTAAGCAAATCCAAATTGTCAAAGCACTCTTGAATATTTATCTAATCTGTGCTAATAACAAAAACATAGTCTCACATAGCTACATAAGAGCCAGTTTAGAGATCACCAAACCTTCACATTTGTGAAACCCTTTCTTTTTCTTTTTTTGTACTTTGCAACAAGTACAAAGCTTAATTAGTGGGCTAATTAGTTAGAAAATTCTGAGGGAATTTTCTTGCAATTTATTGTAATTTCTTGACGAAGTATTATAGTGGATGCTTCTTCACTGTTTGAGGACAGTGAGGCATGGATGTAGGAGAGTTGCTAAAAAGCTCTGAACCACGTTATATCGTTGTGTTTGTGTCTTCTTATCTCACACTTATTCACACACTTATCACATATTATTTACTCATTAAATTCTTCCATTTATTTATCTTTTTATTCCGCTGCATAACTCTACATACACACACTGCACCTCAAGACAGTCGACCCTACTCTGCCAAGACAATCGACCTCTTGTGCACTAATATTTTACCTGTTTAAGTGTATATTAGGAACAGTTCTTTCAGTATCCTCTAGACTCTTTTCCTGATACTTCTTTAATTGTTAGAGTATCCCGAGTCTTAAATTGTGGTTACCCCGGCTTGTTCGGTCATCCCCCGAATTAGCCCCTCTCTAAAA